>QJOB01000074.1:0-275000 GCA_004155035.1 Monosporascus sp. 5C6A | reverse complement strand
TAAGACCTACCTACCCGGCACGTGTGCTGGATGGACATTGGACGGTGAACACGGCTATGAGCGAGCACATCGCCTACCCATCGACTCACCTAGTCGGCATCAACAGCATCCCACAGCGTCGAAAACTCCATCCAGTCCACGAACCAGCATTCAACACGACGGCCCGGCGCCCGTACCCCAGCTCTCGCAACTCGAGCATGGAGACCACAAAACCAGCGGCCAGAAGCCCAGGGAGCAGCGGCAGCGGCAGCAACAGCGACAGCTCCAAGACGATACCCACGCCTAGCCCAGTCGACACCTGGCTGAGAGAAACCCCGCGCGATGCGCCCTGGAGCGCCGTAAACCCCCGTCTCCAGCAAGCCGGGGAGCCCCGTGCGGGAGCGGGAGATCCCGGCGGAATCGCTTCGAGGCTATGAATCACCAGTCGGCGACGTGGCAGAGGATAGTCAAATTGCCGAGACGTATAGCGGCTGAGGACCGCGGCGCGAGTATCTGCGTAGATGCTGTGGGGTCAGGAGACCTTGTGTGTCTCCTCTGGGGACGCGGCCGCGGGGAACAGTCTCGTCTCGCGGGATCTAAACTCATCCGAACTCCGCGCTACTGGTATAGCGCAGACGGGCGCGTAGGCTTGAACGTCGGGTGCCGGTCGTCTCGCCGTGCGTTGCCGTGCACCTAGCCGAACCCGAGGCGTACGGAGATCGAGAGCCGGCTTTCTCTCCTCACCTCTTTCTTGCGCTTGTGTTGGACGTACGTTCCAGGCGAGGAAAGGAAAGGAAGAGGTGGGGTGCGATGGGATAGGATGGGATGAACTTGGGTGCGGAATAGGGTGGCATGGCGTGGGCTGGGACGGGATGGAACGGGATATGGCATGGAATAAGGGACGGGGCGACATGGGATATGGCATAGGATATGGCTTGGAATCTGGCTTGGGATCTGGCTTGGAGTGGCATGGATGGCATGGCGTTAGACCCAACAGGGTAAACATAAGCAGGAACAGCCTGGCCAGCCTAGTCGGCAGCGGGTTCTCAGCCGTCGAAATAAGCAAGACTACGAGAACATCGCATCGCCGGAAGACAAAGCTCCATAACCTCCCTCCCCAGACGTTATCCATCCAGCAACACAGCGCAAGACGGCACCAATAGCCCATCTACGCATCCATCTACCTAACTATCTCTGGCCCATACCGCAACGTCGCCCTCTGTCAAGCTCACCCGCGCGACCATGGAAAGCATCCAGACCAGGGGAGCCGGAAGCACGACCGCGTCCGGCAAGATACAGATACGGGTATGCATACAGGCACACATACGGCAGAGCGATGAAGGCAGCGGCCGTGGCTCCGAGTCCCCGCCCGTAGCCAGCGCCATCGGCAGCTGGCTCAGGGAGAGCTCGCGCGAGGCGCCCTGGAGCACCGCCAACCTTCGCCCCCAGCAGGGCGGGGAGTGGCGTCCGGGGCCGGGAGATACCGGAAATGACTGCTGCTCGGCTTTGAATCGCCGATAAGGGATGTTGGAGGCTCGGGGACCCAGCAAGGGTTACGCAGAAGGGGAGGTACAGGTGGGGCTCGAATGTCGGAGATGAAATGGTCAAGAATTAAGGCACGAATGCGCATCTGGACGCCTTAGGAAGTGCCGTGTATTTTCCTTGGGATGTGACTGTGAGGAGAGTCTTGTCTTGGGACTTGGGACAGATTTTTTGGGGTGAAACTGGGTGTGAACTTACAATACGCGTGCTGGTGGAAACCCTTCCGGTTCAAGCGAAGGTCTCCGCAGCCGTGCGATTCGGCAGTAGGGAGGTGAGGCGGACGTGGACTTTATGGTCTCTTCCTGTCTTTAGGTACCACGGCATTATAGCCATCCGCGGACCCCATGCTCCCCCGGGTTTCTCGTAGGGACGGATTTCCATGCTATGTCGACGACGGTGGGCCCAAGCCATCATGCTGGCAGTCAAGCCGCGCAGGTGCATAAAGAAAAGTCCTTGCAATGTCTATCGACCAGGACGAGAGCAAGCCTGGCCAGAAGAATACTTCGGAAACGAATAATAGAAGGAGGGATGGGAACAGGCTTGTTTCCGAACCCACCTTGGGGGCCCCAAAGACATATATGGACATCTATGTGTATCCAGCTGCGCGGCCCGCGACTGCTAGGAGACAAGTGCTCGCGTATTACAACGGACACTGGAGTACCATAATTGCCGAGGAGGTTTCTATTACAACTACAAAGCTATCTTTTCACCCCTGTTTGTACATGCACGTATGCCGTATGGCTTACAGTATAACGGTATATAATATTGACGTGGTTAGCGAAACGGATCGGGGGATCGCCGCAGAGCTGTTTACATGGGAACTCGGTGCAATTCCAAGACAAACTTGTGTACGAATGCCTACAAGTCGCGAGATACGCGTCTGTATAGAATAGGAAAGATATATGCGGTAGGGCATGCAACCCACTTGCGCCTCAATCCTTGACGTGGTCGACAAGCAGCGCTGTTACTCAGCACCCAATCACCAGGCTGCCCTACGCTGGTGGCCTGCCCAATTCGGCAATCCGTTTTGGACCTTGGAGTCCGGTCGGTACTGAATACCATGGCTTATGTAATATCAAGAGTGGAGACATCCGAAGAAGGGTGGAGCAGTGGAGCGGCGTCTTGGCCCAAGAAGAAAAAATCTGCAGACGAAAAGACGACAAAAGAAGCACTGGAATAAAACAGCCTAGCATCTTCTGGTTTCGATCCAGAGACCTCCGGGTTATGAGCCCGGCGCGCTTCCGCTGCGCCAAGATGCTTTTCTTCGGCCAGAGTTGAAAATTCTGCGTGCTATCAAGGCCTATGGAACCAGCCCTCTTCCGACCTTGTCCTCCCCCCTGTGAGTTATAACCCCCTTCCAAAAATCATTTTACTCCCCGACCATTCTTTACACCTTAGGCCGGCTCCGTCGCTGACGAACATGTTCAGATATATTCCGACTGGTTTTGGCCCATGCTCAGTGCGTTTTAACATAACTGAGTTAGGTCCATTCTTGGCTAGACAGCAGACTCGCACAAGGTCGCACGTACCCCGTCCTCAAGTGCATAGATAAAGCAGTCCATCGTCGTCAGAGCTGTGATCAAGGGTGCATTATATAGCAATTTACGGCCTTCGTTCCATGGTGAATCTGCGCCCGATCTCTGTCAGCGATCTTCATGATACTCTTCGAGAAAATTTCAGGCTGGCGACACCCGCACCCCGTTGATGTCAGCGCTGCCAGTGGTGCATGAGAGGCGGGTACATATGTATCTCTTAAGTTGCTCAGATGCGTTCAACCAATATTTATACTATCGTTATTACTGCTGCCTCCGATCCGGGTAACTATTTGGGTGAGAGGATGATCCTCTAACCTTTGAACAGCTAGGTCAAAAGACCTGAGTGAACTTACACTCTATGTAGGATTGTCGCAGAATAGGGGTCACTTGCTTAGTCATCAAGGCCCTTGGCACCCCGGAAGAAAGCTTCCGGGCTCCCACAAGTATATATAGAGCTTCCTAGTCACTGCTCTCTAGAGCTAGAATGATCCATGACAATTTACACTTCCCACACCTTATGCATACGTTCCTCGCGATCTGCCTAACTGTGACAAGGATATACTTATCTTGTGCACGATCTTCGAGTGCCTGTTCGCGGGGATTGTCCAGGAACAATGTGTAGGGGAATCTCGAAGGGATCGCTACTTGAACCCTACCGCTTATGGAAATGCCACCCGCTTCGAGTCTGAGAAAAAGGGGTGCGTGTAGACGCCTCCCTTCTTGAGCACCCAGACTCAACATGAGTAAGAACATGGCTCGGTTCATGCATTATTTTAACCACAGGTCTGCTATTTCTACAAGTCATCGGTATCGATCCTGTTTAATAAAGGAGCGGCGTGACACTGCTCAAATGACATTCGATCGTATCGATTATGGCTCCGTTAATTGCGCTTCAATTATAATTCCCTTCGGGACACTCTACCTTGTTACCGACTAGGCAGCGTATAGAAGTGACTGACTTTACTCTCTATCATAGAGATGACCTAGGTTGGCCAGCGTAGGTTAACCGAGTTAACAGGGTTGTCAGGTTATGTTACTGTGAGATTTACGTGTCTAAATGGAACACAACTCGGCATACAGGGCAAAAAGTACAGCTAAATTTGGCGACGTCCATACGTCTTCAATTCAATTTGACCAGTAAACTCCAACTCCTTGAGGGTGCCTTTGTTACCGCATTCGGAGTTTAGAGACAACTTAGAGGTGTCTCAAAGAAACACCCAGGTATCAAAGAAAAATGAACGACGCTTTCATGCCGAGGGTGAGAGTTTTGATCCGGGTGTTAGCTAGGCATAGGTTCGAGTACACCATGTTACGTTTTAGTCTCTCACAGGCTGTTTTTCGCACGTACTCAACCTTGCTATTTGTACCCCTTTAACCGACTCATCACAAATATTGAGGTAGCCGTACGCAACTCGAAAGCCTGCATACATCGTTAAAACAAGATAGCTGATACCCAGAATAGCCAGAAAATTCAACATAATGGCGGACCAGAGTCTACAGGAGAAACAGAGGCGGAGGCAGAAGGCCGTCAAGGAGCCTATTTGCGCCGCGAGAGTCATCAAGACGCAGCTATATGGAACAGGATGGAGCGGTAAACTCTCCAATGAGGACAAGAACATGGCAACGAGCCTATTAGACGACGCCGGTGCCATGTATATGCTGCAAATTAACAGGGACCGACAAGTTGAACCTCTCAGTCTTCACAACGCCCTGTTTTGGGAACATCGCCAGATGCCATCCCCCCAGATAGTCTCGACGCCGGCTCTCATATGGGAACAACAGCAGGACTTCAACGACCGAAAGATCACCACCGGAATAGTATATGCGATTCCCTTCTTTTCCACCAACAAGCCGACGTGGAAGACTACCTATAAGACGATCGAGATGCGTACCTCTCCGACATCATCAACAGTCGAGATCCACGAGTTCTTTGCCAACATCCGAGACCGCGAGTTCACGATATGGCCCGTCTTTCTCGATGGTGGATTCTGGGTCACTGTCATCATGCGGGTCGAAGCCATGGATACGCCGGAGATCCAGCCAGGCACACCGGCCAACTTCTATTTCGACCGTAGAGTCACCAATCTTGCGATTGTCGATCCCGTCCACGAGGGCCACGAGGAGCGGTTGGCATTGATCTTCAAGCGACTAAAGTTTCTACTGCGCCAGGGATGTGTTCTGCTATCTGAAGATTCCCTCACGCCCACGCTCGCGTGCGATCCGGTTGACTATGAATGGGAGACCGGTTACGTGTCATACGCTGTCTCGCGAGAGTTCATCCGAAGGTTGAAGGTTCTCACCCACCGTAGGGGTCAAACAGTTTCCCCTGATGAGCGCCATTCCCATGTGGAGGAATACCTTTTATGGTCACCATTTGAAGAAAGACATTGCATCAACAGCTACCGAGAGTCACTGATGTCCGCCTGCTCTAACTACGTGATAGAGCTATCGGGCTACCGCATTCGAAGTGCTTTAGAAGTACCGAGTTCGGCAGCTAACCACAACGCTGCGGGGCTCCGTCCCTACCAGGTTGAGGGATCCGAGGATGCGGCCGACGAGAAAATTAGTATGGGGGAGAAGTCCCGCCATTTCAAGCTGACGATGGATGCAGCAGAGGGTTATAGCAGGGAATCGTCAATAGAGGATGCCCAGCCAGAGCCAGTAATGGAGAAACCGACCGAACCCGACGACGAACTGGACGTTGATGAGGCTCATGTGACAGACGAGTCTGACACCGACGAGTCAGACGACGAAAGCATCGTCTTGCGGAATGTAATTCAACCCGGAGAGGAGTATCCTCAGCCCGGTTCACCGTCCGATCAGGAGGCCACGGAGATCCTAGAGCCACACGATTCAGTCGAGGAGCAACCAAGAACTACAACCGACAAAAGTGTTCCGCAAAGGGTTATGACCGCTCCTGCTCCGCTGAAGTCGCCGGTACAGGACGCGTGGAGACAGGGATCCCCCTCCGGGCGTTCGTCCCCTCCCAGTGAGATCCACGTGGGTTTAAAGGGGAACCCTGAAGAAGACAGATTGATTAGCGTCGCAAGCGCCGCGCATACTCTTGGCGAAGAGATACGAGCCTCCAAGCAACCCTCAACAGAGAACATAGATTTGGAGACTGCAACGAGCGATGATTCCGACTTCCCTCCCACCCAGATGGTAGTTGATGATAATGAGTCTCTGGAGCCTAGTGGTACAGGCCTGAACACCCCAGTCCCACAAGGGAAAATATACTCTACGTCGCTCTCGGTCCATGAGCTCTCCGAACAAGAGCATCAGACAACACACTCTGGATATGAGAGACGGCCCGAGGACACGACCAAGAGCATAAGATTCCAGTACCCCCTTACCTCCGACGCGAGCTTGAATTTCGAGGATGCGCCGCAAGACAACGAAAGC
Source organism: Monosporascus sp. 5C6A (assembly GCA_004155035.1). Lineage (NCBI taxonomy): Eukaryota > Fungi > Ascomycota > Sordariomycetes > Xylariales > Monosporascus > Monosporascus sp. 5C6A. The sequence continues at coordinate 268,542 of QJOB01000074.1, read as the reverse complement.
AAACAGTCACAAGAACAAGTGACCAAGGCTCCTTCATCCGCAGTGCAGCATCAAGAAGTGTCGGAGGTCGAAATTCCCGAGACGCAAGAGCAGGCCATCGGAGCCCCTGCACCGCTCGTGGAGCATGAAGACCAGGGGGCCGAGATCCCCGAGACACCAGCGGCCGAGCTAGTACCGACCCCTGAAATCGAGGAACCACGCACAATGGAGGACGCCGAAACCGAACAAGCCATTCCTGATCCAAATACCGAAGTTCCAGATGCCACTCCAACGATACCCGTACCTGCCAAGACCAATATTAATCCGGCCGGCGACGGTGGACCAGCTGCTCAAGACACATATGGGGGCAACGGGGAGCAAAGTCAGTTCGTCAAAGAGACACAGAAAGAGACCGACCGTCTCTTCGGGGAAGGTGTAGCTAGCCCCGTGGTCGGGAGCGACATATATATTCCCGAGGACGACGCCGATAACGATATCGCCGTTGACAGTGCCGTCGGCACCACCGCGGATACCAAGCAGATGGCTGAAGAAATCGGAAATGTCGCGGGAGACACGGATGCTCAAAGAATACCAGGCTCCGAACCTAGACCTGTACCATCTGGCCCTGAGATGACGTCCGCGCCGGGTGTGGTACCGCGCAAATCGACCGTGATTCCGGGACTGTCTGCCATCGTCGCACAGTCCGCGTTAGGAAAGAGGGAGCGTTCCGAAGGCGGCAACGATGATGAAGATGCTCCCTCTCCGAAACGACAAAAGTAATAATATGTTTCAGCCTACAGGGTATGAAGGAAATAGTGCGTCCGGTGAGAGGAGTTCGAGGAAGAACCGAGGCGAATACATTTGACGGCGAATAGGAGGTGCGAGATCACATCTTGTCTATAGTGCTAGCCGGCTTCAAGCCAATTGGATAATGTCTTCCCCTTACATGTGAGATGCCTAGTTTTGTTGGTCTTCTTTCGGTGTATTCTTTTCGACACATGTAATGTGCTAATAATATTCGAGGTGAATCACGCATTATACGTGCCACATATGTTTGACAGCGAGTAACCGGGTTTCTGGGATACGCAGTTTACGTAGTGTCACGTCCCGCGTGGCAGTGGATCTGACTCGCGATTCCAGGCCGTCACGCCAAATTCACCCGTATCGTCACGCTACGCCATGGAAGAAGCACCCACGTGCACATGAAGTCATCCGATCTCCGCGGCCGCTACGTGGGTCACTGGGGCTACATCCTTGCATTGCCGAATGCCGAGGGCATTAAACTAGCCCTATTTTGGCTATGGCTCATATAAACCCGTGGCTTGGGCTACGGCAAAGCTCTATAAACACTAACGTTGCGGGAGCTCTTAGACAAATGGGCTTCCATAGATACACGGCCAGGTCCTTCGGCATTGCTTCCAGATGCCAATCTAGTCAAGCTCTGTTGTTCATGGCGACGGATATGCACGATTGCATAAGTTTATTACATTAGAACAAGTCTAATGGACTAGTTCTTAGTAGCAACCCCTTACTAAAGTAGAGCTTTGACAGTGTTGATCTCACGGGCATGTGGAGACTTCGCATATAAATGTCGATTAATGAGCTAGCAACTTTCAAGACTGGGGTTTTTGGGATCTAAAAATGGCGTTTTTCATGCTACGCACGATTTACAAAACATGGGGCTGCCGCGTGCTGCGGCAAGCACAAAATATGGCCTCATTTCAAAGCCCAAATTCCAAATCAATGGTTAGCCAGTCAGGAGGTGCCGAGAAAAAATGGCACACTTTTAATTGACCTACGCCTAGATGCAGCGTGTGCAGCTCGCAATTAAATCAATAACTAGTTAATAATTAAAATTAAAAAAATCTCACTCTTCCCGCAAGATGTCGTTATTTCCGAATTTCAGGTTATTTTTATCCGTAACAATAGGTAGTTTGATTTCTGCTATTACATTGCAGTAGAAGTGGGTGGATCAATAGTGTGCCATTTTTTCTCGGCACCTCCTGCCAGTTTGACGGTTGCGCGACAGTTACTTTCGTACGCGGCCCTCCTCCCCACCCACCTCAGGGCTTCCGGGCCCATAGGTACAGCTCGCCGCCTTAGGGCGACAAGGCGTGAGCCTTAACAATTTCTGAAGATGCTATGCATAAAACGGAAGTCAATCAACTTGAAGCCTACTGTAGTCCTTTAGAAGGCGCACTAGAGCTTTTCCAGCGGCAGCTGATTGGGTCAATGTGGGCGAATAAGAAAAGAGTGCCACCCACCTTCAAACAATTGATAGAGCTAACAACTTGCCGTCCTCCAGCGGATAAGCACCCTATTGATTGCTCCAACTGCGCATCAATCGCCAGTCCTATTGCCCTGTGGCGGAGCGGTGCCGAGTGCAGCCATTCACAGGTATTGGGTAAGTATCTTACGTATACATAACGTCATATCTTAGTCCCTCATTCCAGCACCTATTTATTTTCCCTGGGTTTTCTAAAGCTAATGCATTCGATGCCCACAAACTCCCCACCTCGTCTCCACCCCCATGGATAGGGTCACGGCACTACAAAAGATCGGCTATTACTTCAAAAACGACAGGCTTCTAGATGAGGCCCTTCTCGAGGAAGGAGCCCCAGTCTCGGACGCCCAGGTTGAGGGCAAGCAAGGAAACAAACGTCTGGCCTTGATTGGAGACGCCCTTATTTCCTTGGCCATCGCTGATCAAGGTTACTTGGACGGAGCAACTACAGGTAAGGAGCAAGCCTAAGTAGCCATTCGCATTTAACATTGCATAGGAAAAAGCAGCCTTGTTCTCCAGGACCGCGGGTCAAATAGATCTCTCGAGAGGGATGCCCATGAACTTGACTTGGGCAGATTCGTGATAAGAAATCCCGCTCTAGGGAAGTCCTTGCCTCGAACCACAATGGCATCCACTATCGAGGCTTTGGTAGGAGCTGTGTGGTTGGATTCAGGGAGGAACTTTGAACAAGTTCGAGCAGTGATGAAAAAGTTGGGGATTATTGACGATAGAGGAGTCCGCTAGAAACGGAAAGCCCAAACAGCCACATTAATCCATCACGGCTGCTATCGCTGGTAGTTATTCGGCAGACAGAGTCGGTGCGTGAAGACGGTCGGCGGCCATAGTCAGCAACGGAAGGCCGAGGCACGGGGGAGAATGAGATGCATAGTGTCAGACCTAGTGGTGCCCTGCAATGAAGGGAGCGAGTGGTGCTCTGGATCTTCTTCTAGTCAGTCAATTCAGCTAGACTGCATGTGGTAGCCGCATGCTCCGGATATATGGTTTGTGTCTTATACTACGTGTAATCGGTATATTAATGAGGCTAGTTGTGTATCTCCCCACTTGGGCCCATAAGTTTAATTTCTGGAATTCCATGTCGTTGGGACCTCGGACCAGACCACAGGTCGCAGGGGTATATTTAGTTAGTTACCTCCACCGGCCCGCAACATTCCCTAACCAGCTAATATGTATACTCCCCTATAACTTATATGCAAAAATACCCTCCATAACTTCATTTGTTGTCTTCCACCACACTCAAAGCAGTGCTCCATCCTATTCCATTATGAACAGCACCAACTCAAACAGGGAGTCTTTAGGAACGGCATACCAGGCTTCAAATATCGTGATATACAGTTGTTCTTCTATTAATGGCCGCACTCATACTTCTTTTCTAAATGCGACTCTATCCATGGCCATACGTTCTATTAAAATAGTAAGGGTGAATCTTACGATCATTGTTGTGGTTGATGATGTTACTTCCCATACAAATCGTGTGGGAAGCTACATCGTAAGTGTATTTGAGAAATAGTGGTCGGGTGGAGGCAATCAACCAAATATACGCCTGCGACCTGCAATTAGACCATGACTGTGCACGGGCCATATAGAAGACTGCGCTCCATCAAAGTCAGCTTCGTGCGGGCTTGCGTCCAAGACGCCGCATCATTAGCCGAGTGGGGGATCTGCTGAGCAGATGGTGCAGGTTGGTGCCACACGACTGGTAGAAACCGCCAGTCACTCACTGTGCGCAATCTCACTGGTTCTGGCCGGGCAGTGCCTTCACGCTTTGGTAGATCAGGTCGATGCCAAATGCGGGGTTAAAGTCTTCCAGTGATTTCGTGAAGTATCCTCACAACGGTTAATGGATTGACTGCTCGTTTGTTATCAAGGATATCGCTGCGATGGCGTCGTGTCTATTCGACTCTTTCCGGTCGTCTCTGAAAAAGTACGTTTCGGCATCCTTTGGTGTCACGGTATGACTAACCCATTCTAATAGCTACTTTAATGCTGACACTTTTTCCGATGCCACTGTCAGCTGTAATGGAAGAGAGTTCAAGGTTCATAAGTTGGTGCTCTCGGCCCAGTCGGAGTACTTCTCTAAGGCATTCGCTGGCGGTTGGAAAGTATCTAGCCTCTCTATGACATACACATCGAGTCACTGACGCCCACGTAAGGAAAGCGATAGCGGACAGATAGACTTGAAGGAGGTGGACGATAACGTTGTGGAAGCGATGCTGTACTTCATGTATCACTTCGATTACAACAATGTTCATGGAGCTTCTACAATGATCTTTAACGCACAAGTATACAGCCTTGCCGACAAGTACATTATTCCGTCCTTGAAATCTCAAGCGAGAGAGAAGTTCGAGACAGCTATAAGCACCGGTTGGGCGATGGACGACTTCCCCCTCGCCATTGCAGAAGTATACAACTCAACTCCAGATTCGGACCGGGGTCTCCGGGACCTGACGGTGAAAATTGCCCGCACCAACATAAACGCACTTCTTAAAACCGAGCTATTTCGAGATGTACTTGGGGAGATTCCCGCCTTCGCCGCCGAGATGGTTATCTCTAAGATGACCCCCCCACCAACGGACCACCCCATCAACGGGCCACCCATTTTTGAAGCCATCGCCACCACAACCCTTCAATTCAAACAACAATATCTCAACAACCACTTAATCAATTAACTACCTATTAACCGCCCCGTACAACTATGCAATAAGGGTCATCTTCGTTATCTTTTTCGCTTTCGGAAGGTTCGTCTTCCTGTTGATTTCGCGGAGTAACAGTGGAGCGTCCCTTCCTAGTGGCCTTGCACCTTACCTTCACCTTCCTAACCGAAATCATCTTTACAAAAGCTTCATTTGGCTCGGGCTGCACTTTCCGGCGCTTCTTAGGCTTGGCTTTTTCAAGGGCTGCAGCTAATTGGCTGTTATGAACCTCGGCGGCGGAAAGTTTGAGTGATTTCTCGTCAAGGGCCTTGCCGAGCTTGCGGAACAAGAGGCGTGCGGTAAGATTTCCGAAGGTTGGGTTTATTCCTACCAGGGATTTCTCGATCTGGACTAAATTCCTGGAAGATTTAGGTATTTTAACACCTAAAGCAGTCATTTCGGCCAGGAAGTCAGAACGTTCTGGGGTAAAAATTAACTTTGGGGCGGGTGCATCCGCCATCTTCCCCCCTTCCCTAACGTACCTGTTATTTAGCATCTTCGCCCTGTTAATAGGACGCAAACCTGTTGCTTCCCAGCCCTTCAGGATGTATTTTGAGGTCATCATAACCTCGCCCCATGCTTTCGAAAGCGCCCAGAGGAAGTCGGTTTTGTCTGTAGCCTCGGAAACCCGGCCGTAGCAGCGTTCGCGGAACCAGTAGCGGAACCTCCGCTTTAAGGTGGCAAATACACCCATATCAAGAAGCTGGAAAACATGGGAAGCGTGGGCAGGCAGGAAGATGATGTAGATCTTGTTTTGAAGGCACATCTACATAAAGTCTTCGGTGGTGTAGCTGTTGTGACCGTCGATAACTAGAAGCCTCCACTTATCAGGGTCTTCGGGCTTAGTATTAAGAATAAAAACCTCGCGAAGCCATTTTAAGCCGATTTCGTTATTCGTCCAGCCGTTCTTTGAAGTAGTAAAATACCAGCTTTCGTATGCTTCATTATCCGAATCGGGAAACCATTATTGTTGTACGTCACCGCCGCTGAAGATCACGAATGGTGGCAACGAACGCCCGTCAGCACTAACACATGCGATTATAATAATCCATCCCCTTTTAGCGGCATCCTTCAGGCTAATACATTTCCTAACGGCTTCACTAAAAACGAAAGCGTTCTCCCCCATGCCTTCCATCACTCCAATCTCGTCTGCGTTGTATTGGTTCCTTTACTTGATAGCTTTGACCTCCGGTAAGGCGAAACGATCGAATAGGACGTTGGTAGAGGCCGGGAAAGCGCCATTTAAACGCTTATAATCGATCGTCGTGCCTTTAATAGTCCTGATTTGAGGATAGCGGCGTAGAAATCGGGCTACCCAACCTTTTCCTAGGCGTTAGGGGTTGCCGTTGTTAATCAGGAGGCGTTGTGCGTATAAGCGAAAACGGGAGTGCGGTAGCGCATAGCCTAACTGACCTTATACGATAACCCAATGGGCTAAACCTTCCTCCTGGACTCGTGATAGCTTCTGACGAGCCTCATTAGCTCCTTTTTTCGTCGGTACACCTTCAATACGGCATGTTATATACTATCGGGTAACATCGTAGCCCTTGGAGGCTAAACGCAAGGATCTCCCACGCGTTACCTCGTCAATCGCCTGCGCCGCACGTAATTGAACTGAAAGCTGCATATCGTTCGAAAACGTAGATTCTGATGAATAAGAAGATAATTTTTTAAATTTTCTAACGCGTTATTAAGAAGCCTTTTAAAGGGAAAGAAATCAGTAAGTGGGTCGGCGCGCAACGCGGGTGTGGGGTGGCCCGTTGATAGGGTGGCCCGTTGGTGGGGGGGTCATCTTATATCCGACGGAAAGAAGGACCGGGAGATTTACAAGTGTCCGAACTGCAACAAGCGGATGGATTGCGCTCTCACTAAAGGGTCGTCTTACTACTGCATACACTGCGGCGACTCACGCTCAAACTGGAGTTCCTACGTTATTTAGAGCGATTAGGGGTCACATAATTAGGGGTTAGTAGTCGCTGAGTTAACGACACTAGCGGCACCAGATCGCAGTTCAAGGCCTCTTCCGAGTATCAGATCTCTTACGAATGGAATATCTCGGCCGTCAAGGTTGGCACGGTGGTTATGGGATCTCCCAGCGCGCCTGTATGGAAGAAGCCACTAAGAAAGGAAGCCGTTAGTGAATATATCAGTAGAGTCTCTTAAATCATTTGGTGGCGTGGGGCTACATTACGAATTTGCAGCGAGTAACAGCAATATAGTTAGCTGAATTAAAGACAATGTAAGCAAGTATACAGTAAGGAGGGGAAGCTGGAAGTAAGAAAGCTGCAAGATCACTCCGCTCAAAGCTGGCCATGCTCCTTCACCGATTTAAACGGAAGCTGGACGACCCACCGCAGCGCAATAGTCGCGTTATACGTGCCTTCCAGCCTCAGCAGACTCGAACGTAGCACTAGGATCCCACAGTAGCGTAGTGTCGTCCAGTGTAGGATGCTCGATGGCTTTAACCTTCCAAGTATTTACCACCCATTCAGCCAAGACACGGCAATCACGTCCGCCTGATACGCGTTCCCGTGAGTGAACACGCTCTTTCCAACGGTATTGGTCTCCCGTGAAACCAAGGGTGGGAAAAGCCTACATTTGGGTAAGGCGCAGTCATTGTGAAAGAGCAAGACGGATTGTTTCGTTTCTTTTGCAGTCGGACAATTAGCAAACGAGGACAACCAGCTGGATTGGTGTCTTACTGGACGCAGCGTGTTCTTAAGATGGTTATCGGCAAGGTCGAAGAAGACGACCAAATTAGGAGAGGTTTTGGGACTGCCAGCCGGGGTACGCAAGTGGCTCAATGTGCGGGATGGGGAAACCAAACCTAGACAACGCTTTCAAACGCGCCGCACAAAATGCACCAGCCTACGGATTCCCCGCGAGCCGTGTCCAGGGTGGACTATGCCGGATCCCACATCGTCTCGGTTACTCAAAAGCGTCAGTCATAAGTAGGTACGGAGGCATACTTTACAGTACTCCGTCCACACTTTTTACTAGTAACTGTCAACCGTACCAGGACGGGTAACGCAAAGGCTGAAAACGGCCACCTAGGAAGTTAGAAAGGACGAATGGGAAAGCTAGAAATAGCAATATGAGGAGTTGGAAATGGCGACCTAGAGAGCTAGGTAAGACCACCCAAGGAGTTAAAAGGGGAACCGAGAAGCCAGAAATAGCAAAACAGGGAGCCATGCGGGAAGTTGCAAGCGGCAGCCAAAATACGCTAAAAGAGCAATCCTAGATAGCTACTCCCATTTCGAATCAAAGTGTCCCCGCCCTACTTAGCTTCTGAATCACATACCTTTTTTTATATGGGACTTTTCATAACGCGTGTAGACCTTCGACAGCAACATAATAATAGCTATAATAACAGAAAACGAAGCTTTCGCAATTATTTCTTTTATGTAATCTTACTGTTAATAATTTCCTTAAAAATTTTAATTTCTGTTTTACGTTCCGTATTACAAAAACCCGGCCAGCCTAATTGTCAGCTAGCCAGGGTGCCAAAGCACCCTAGCTACAGAAGGTTACGTTCTAATCGGAGGATAATTGTTCCGTTGCTAGGCTACATAAAAAGCAGTGCGTGTGTTGAAGTATTTACGCAATTAGCGGAATATAACAACGTAACTGACATCCCTTATATTTAACAATTAAAAGTTTTATTCGCTTAATTAAAGTAATTATTAATTAATTAATTATTATTAAGACGATATAGGCTGTATTTTAATGATAATTATTTCCATATATTTCAATATTAATAATAGTGACCGTACCGTCGACCTCCGTTATTTATCAAAAAACCTAAAAACTAAAACCGCTTTACAAGCAAATTTTAATTTAAAATATGCGTTTTTGATTTCTGGGATTATATTAATTTTAAGAAAAAGCTTTAATAACTTATTAAACCTACGAAACCCGATATAACCTTTTATCCGAAAAAATAAATTCGTTATATAACGTAAATTAATATCTTAATAGCTTTATCTTTATTTTTAAAAAAAACTATCGGAAAAATCGATTATACGGGTTACTTAATAAATATTTTTAAAACAACGACCGAAAACCGATAAGCTTATAATTAAAAGTTTACCGGATTTATTTACATAAATTAAAAATACGATATATTCCGTAAAAATATAAATATCTTTATAAAGTAAGTTTTGGAAACAGTATTTTAGGTAATGAAGGAAATAAGGTTTTATCCAGAAAAAGATTTACGGAAATAGTACGTTATGTTAGTTAAATCCGGTAAAGTATACGACGATAATTTTTTAATTAATACTTAACAAAAATATTGTAAAAAGTTAACATAAGCTTTAAAGTTAGGTAAAAAGTTAAACGAATAAGTTATAAAATAACAAAAGATAATAATTTACAAATAACGATACGGAATTCCGGAAACGAAATTAATAATTATATAAATTAACGATTTATATATGGCAATAAATTTTTTTTAAAAATTAAATAATTATTTTTTAAATAATACGAAAGGTTATAATTAAAAATAGTATAATTAATTGTTAAAAAGTAATTGTTAATTTTTTAAACTATTTGGTTATAATTTATTTACCGTTTATATTACGAAATATTAAAGTAACGTCTCCGATATTTTAAGAGATTTTTATAGATTTTTTTAATTAAGAAGGTTTTGATTAAAAAGATAACAGACCGAAAGGTAAGTTATTAAGTTCGAAACGAAGTAGTTATAGAAATTTCCATACGGATTGAAACTTTAATAAATGAAAGCGTAAGGAATTAAGCGTATAAAGTATTCGTTATAAAACGTGCTTTAATATTATTTATAAGTTATCTTAATATTTTTATATATTTCTAAAAAAAACTTTAGTAAATTTTTAATTTACGGGCTTAGTGGTATTATTAATTAAAAATCGAATTGTTTTTAATTAGTTTTTAAAAAAAAGATTAACCCTATATTTAAATATATAAATAAAATAATTATTTAAAAAACGGATTAATTCTTAAAAGGAATCAAGCGAATTTTAACGTATTTTTCATTTATTACTTAATAAGTCGTTATAAACGTTTCGTTTTATCCCTTAAAGAATTCGTTTATTTAGAATTTAGGGTTTACGATATATATCTTTAACTTTTTTAATAAGTTTCTAAATTTTAAGTTAATTATATAAGGTAACAGAATATACGCGAGTAATAATTTCGTTCCGATTAAAGGTTACGGAAAGGTTAATATATTATTTTAAAACTTTAACGGTACGAAAGCGTTACGTTTATACCACGTAACTTATTACGAAAAATTCTTTTGTAATTTGATATTATTTCGATAGTTTCGAAAAAAAGTTTTTAATGGGATAACCGAAGGATTAATAATTATATTCGAAATAAATATAATTAATTTATTATCGAAAATATTAACGTAATAATGTTTTGCGTAATTTTAATTATTTACAAATAAAATATTAATTTAAAAACGTTAAAATTATTACGTATAAGTAACGGTACTTTTTAATATTTCCGATTAACCTATTTAGGTTTTAAAGTAATTATTTAATTGTAATTTTATATTAAAAAAATGCGGGTAAAAAGTTTTATAATTATCGAATGCTAAATATGTAACAAGGCGAAAATTAAAAAGCAAATATGCCGTAAGCCCAAAAAGGAAGTTTCCCGATTAAAATAAAGAATCGCCGTCGATTTTACAGATTTCGAAAAAAACCTTAAAGGATATAGATACGTTATGTTTATAACCGACAAATACTTAAGTTTTATTGAGGATATTTACTTTAAAAAGCGAAAATAAAATATATTAATTACGGCGTTTAAATATTTCTTAAGCGTTTTGAAAAACCAAAATAAGGTTTGTTTTATAAATAATTAAATATAATAACGAAATTTTAAAACATCATCAGTTTCGAGATACTTTTTAATCGTTTCCTTTTAATATTAATGTTATGGCCCAGCCAGGCTTAGTTTCCCCAAATGGTCGGGGTTATAAAGGGGAAGAACCGATTATGGGTTACGTAACCAGGCTATGGTCGAATACGGTCGGTTCGATTACACTCGACTTATAATCAAATACGGTCGGTTCGACCACATTCGATTTATAATCGAATACGGTCGGTTCGATTACATTCGACTATAAAAAATCCAGAAGGATATATATACTTATTATTTCCTATAATTTTAAATAATGCTAGTTTATAATATAACTTGGTTATCCAAATTACCCTTAATTATTTATTATTACTAAACGTAATTAATTTTTTTATTACTTAATTTTTTATAATATTATTGTTAACATAAACCTGTACGATTAAATTTAATAATTAATTAATTAACTTAACTGTTATACGTTACAAGTTTTTATTTAATAATATAATTAAATTTTAAGTAATATTTTAAATCGTTAATATATCGATTAACATATAAATAATTGTAACTTAAAAACTTATAATTTAATAACTTATTAATTAAATAATAACAGTATTAATAAATACCTGCAAAATAAAACCTAAAAAGTTAGAACTTTATAACAAAAAAAAAACGTCCAGAATTTTTTAACCTAGGCTTAAATTTACCTTTGTTTTAAAGGGCTTACCGACCCAGCAAATTAAATTTTCGTTATCGCAGCCTATTTAAAAAGTAACGTTTTGGATTAGTTCGAACTTAACATAAAAAATTTCCTGGAAAAGAAAATCCGATTAAAAAAAAGCTACTAAGGAAATCTGTTCCAGTTACGTTAATTTCGAAAATAAACTTAAAAACAACTTCGAAAATCCGGATAAAAAACGAATTGCAACTTAGCAAATTTTCCAACTGCGTTAAAAAAAACCAGTTTTTAAATATGTTATAAAATTTAGGAACTTTATGGCAAGAACAAAATAAACGGATAAAAAAAACGATACCTTAATTAATATGTTTTATAAAAGTTTAAAAAAATGTTAAGGACGAAATTGTTAAGTTTTCGTAACTTACGATATTCGATAAGTACATTACGGAAATAGTAAAAATCGATAATCGACAGTTTAAAAAACGATAAAAAAAAAACAAAAATATTTTATTTTACGGGTAAGATATTTTAAGGTTAGTTAAAAGAAAAGCACGAAATACCTTTTATTTTTTATAAAATAATTTTAAAATTTATAAAACTTGGTATTACTTAACTACAAAACATAAACCGGGTATAATATTATAATTATGGCAAAAAAAACATATAACGCAAGATTATAAAGTACCTAAATAACAACAACGACAAAAAAGTTAAATTCCAATACCGGAAAAATAACCTATTAAACCTAACGGTAAACCAATTTTTATGCCAGGAACGCAATATAAACAAGTTAACATAATCCATATACGTTACGACGACAAGTAAAAAAAAATCCAGTAAAGATTAAAAATAATTAAAGCTTTATTACAAGCAATAATTAACCGATAACGATTTGCTATAACAAAATGGATAATAAAACATCAGGGATAAAAAAAATTGTTTATTTCCAAACCCCGTTCGCGATTATAAAAAAAACAAAAGCGGTACGATTAATTAAAGCTAAACGTATAAATTAAAAAGTACCATGGTTAAAATAAGGCTTAGTTACTAGGAACACCCGATTAATATAAGAAATTACATATTATCCATTATAAACAGGCTTACTATCCAAAATATAAAAAACAATAAGATTATATACAACGACGTATTACGCGCATATAGCACCAAAAATTTAACTTCCATAACTAAACAAAAAGCAATCTTAAAAATTAACGATAATATTGCTATTTATGTATATTAACGATATAGGATACCATCGATATCCTTAAAGCAAAGGGAAATTAGCCCGAAAAATAAAGTTATTAAAAAAAAAAACTTAATGTATCATTTCGAAACATACAATTACAAAATACGAAAAAAATAGATTATTAGATAATTATGAAAGCAACACGGGAAACCCTTAACGATTTATAATTTTAGCTAATATTTACGATTAACCTTTATAAGCAATAAAAGTTCCAAAAAAAATACAATCCCAATAAGAAAATACAGCCCGATACGACGCGCAATATTAATAAAATAACGGTTCCAACAATTAAACAATATAATTAAAACGCCCGAAAAAAACGTAATTAAACAAATCGAAAAAAATATTTTACTTTAAAATAATATAATAAATTGTTTAATATACGCATTATAGAATTAAAAGTAATATTACGGCGTTAAAAGAAATATATTAAGTAACTATAAACCAAAATTAAGTAACTAAAGCATTTAAAAGATAAATATTACCTATAAAAAAGCTATAAAATAACGGAAATTAAAGAAATTAACATAAACCTTTTAAAAAAACTTTATACATAACGATAAAAACTAATAACGACTTTGTTATTCTAAAAATACGAATTAAGATATACTGATATACTGTACTAATAAACTGCGGAATTTTAAACGTTAATTATATCATTTCGAAATTAATTAATCAATTTAAATTGCCATAAAAGGATAAAAAGGACCTTTACATCGCCGAAAACGCCGAAAGTCAGGCATTTACTTACGATAACGGAAAAATTACACGCGAAATTAATTATTTCGAAATTTTTGTTTAATGACGAATTTAAACAGTTAATTTCGATATCGTTCTGTTAAAAAATTACGACATAATCTTAAGAAAACCATAGTTATATCAATACAACCCCTTAATCGATTAAAATATTAACTAAATAAAATTTATTTTATACCTTATTAATAAATAAATAAAACAAACGAAATCTTTATATTCGATTAGCAGTAAAAAAAGCGACGAATGCAGGCATAAAAATACGACAAAAACTTTACTATCCAAAAAATACGACATAAAAAAAAGGGCATAATAAACGTATTCGACATATTATAACCATTATCCGGGCATAATTTTGCGACATAAACGAAATCCTAAAATACCAGCCCGAAAAGCCAAAAAAAGATATAATTGACGTACTATTATAATATCGCAAATATAAGCGACTATTTTAAAAAAATTTAACACAAAATTACCAAAACATAATAAATGGAACCATAAAATAATCCTTAAGGAAAATATTTTACTTAAGTTTTATCCTATTTATAATTTAAACGAAATAAAACTTTATATCTTACGTACGTACCTAAAAGATAAATTCTAGAAAAGATAAATTCGATAATTTATATTTTTAACCGGATATCTTATGTTTTTCCTACTAAAAAAATAGCAAGTTACGATTAATAATAAATTATCGACACCTTAATAACATTATTATTAAAAATAAAATACCCTTATTATTAATTACCGAAATAAAAAATCGCTTATAAGGAATTAAATAATTTACCGCTTTAAACTTTAAAAATAAATATAATTTAATTCGAATTAAACCAAGATATAAGTAAAAAACGGCTTTTAAAACGAAATATGGACTATATAAATATTTGGTTACACCAATAAAACTTACGAACGTATTAGCAACTTTTTAACGAATAATTAATTACGTATTCCGAAAATACCTAAATATTTTCGTTATATATTATTTAAACGATATTTTAATATTTTCAAAGTTAAAACAAACACATACAAAATACGTTTATTAAGTTTTTTAAACTTTACAAAACGCCAATTTATTAATTAACGCAAAAAAAAAAAATTAATTTCATATATAAAAAATAAAATATCTGAAATATATCATTATCCCAAAATATATCAAAATAAACCCTAAAAAAATTACAGCAGTTACCGAATAGTTTATATTTACTAACGTTACAAAAATACAAACATTTATCGGATTCGTTAACTACTATCGGAAATTTATTAAGTATTTTAATAAAATTATAATACCTTTATTTAATTTTACCAAAAAAAATAAATTCCAATAAACAACAAAAACAAAAAAACCTTTTAACAAATTAAAAACGCAATTATTAATAAACTAATATTAATTATGTACAATCCAAAACGCTTAATTAAGTTAAAAACCGACTTTTCAAATTACGTACTAAGCGCGGTAATTAAATACCGAAATAATTAAGGAATATTTTACCTAATTACCTTCTATTTTTATAAATTAAAAAAAACAAAACTAAATTACGTTATTTCTAATAAAAACTTTATGGCTATCGTTAAAACTTTTCGAAAATTTAAACATATACTTAAAAAAAACTTTCACCAAATTAAAATTTACATTAATTATAAAAATCTTACCCGTTTTATTATTATACGAAAACTTACAAAACGATAATTACGTTACGCAGAAAAATTAACGGAATATAACTTCGTTATTATTTACCAAAAAAGCTCTAAAAATAACAAAATAAATACCCTTAATAAACGACCTAATTTAAAAAAATTAATTAAGGTTAATTACAAAATTTTCGATATTACCTTAAAAAAATACCTAAAATTACGACAAATTATAACGATTAAAGTAATACCCCCCAATTTATATCAAAAAATCCAACAATATAACGATAACCTACTCGACAATCAAAAAATAAACAAAATTTAAATATTAGAAAAATATTAACAAAACTTAATATGGGATATATATCAACATTTATTTCATAAACATCTAAGGATCTATAAAACCCTAAAACGGTTATAACGTACTTATTACTTTCTTAAAATAAAAATAGCAATATAAAAAATTAAACGAAAATGCAATATTTATGCCAAAACCAAAATTTTACGGTATAAACTATACGGAAAACTGCAACTATTTCCAGTTTTATAGTAATTATAAAATTCGATTATTATAAATTTTATTATTAAACTTCCTTTATCCGAAAATCCAACAACAAAAATATATTATGATAGCACTTTCGTAATCGTCGATCGATTTACGAAGTTTTCCTATTTTTACCTTATTAAGAAAATATTAACGTAAAACAAATAATATATATTTCTTTCCGATATATCCTTAATATATATAAATTACTAACGGAAATTATTTTAAACAACAATACTACATTTATTTTTAAATTTTAATAAAGCTTTATAACACAAATCGGCCTAAATCATAAATTATTTAACGTATTTAAACCCCAAATAAATAAATAAACAAAACGATTAAATTAAATTTTCGAAACTTACTTACGATATTACATTAATTATAAATAAAACAATTAAATTAAAAAATTATTAATAACTTAATTAATTTATAATACGAATTGTTACGAAAATATTAAAATAATACCAGTAAACGCCAATTTCGGTTTCATATTAAAAATTTACAGGAAAACATATAATAACGGTCCAATTAACGTTAAAGTTATTTTAACGTTAAAACAACTTAAATAATTACATATAAAAATAAAAACAAAATTCGAATTTATACGTAATTAAATAAAGAAATATTACAACCAAAAAAAGTTAAAAAACTAACTTTTTCGAAAAAAAAATATAATTTACTTAACTACCAAAAATATCAAAACGAAACGACCAAATTAAAAGCTTAACTTTAAATATATCGATCCGTATAAAATCGCCAAAAACATTTCAAAAAATAACTACCAACTAAAATTACCCTTAAAAATTAAACTCTATCTAATCTTTCATATTTCCTTATTCAAGTTAACAACGAATACTATTAAAATTAACATAAAATACGAAAATAAAATAAAAAGAAATATACCGGTATACGAAATAAAAGAAATCCTAAATATACGCAAAAAAAATAAATTTACCCAGTATCTTATTAAATTAAAAAAATATCCAAATTCCGAAAACACCTAAAAACCCGCGAAAAACCTCATAAACGTCTAACGCCTTTTAAAACACTTTTACCAATAACGCTGGAATCGTCGAAAATAACACCTCAATCCATATCGTCCGATAAATTTGCGATAATACCCCCAGTCCAGTCGGTTATCGAAACACCTTATACCGACATAATCGCTTCGGCCTCAGCCCGTTTCTACTATTCCAACTTATTTAAATCCTTAACCCCATAACGAATTATTTCCGCAACCTTTTTTCGCAAGATTTTCTTTTATTTACGAAAACGTTACAGCCGGATTAACGCTTCAAAAAAAGAAACCTCGGCTTCTTTTTTTTTTTTTCGTTTAATCCGATTCTTTTTACGAAAAACATAAAACATCGCCTATAAATCCACCTTACCAAAATCGCAGTTTGCGTATTTTTTTTCTATACAAAAACTATAACAAACTTTATTTTCCGTAATAATATAATCGAAACAGTTAATACGAAAATAAACCGAATAACGAAATATATTTATACCGAACTTATTAATAAAATAAATAAATTCTTTATAACAATCCGGATTAAAATTTGGTTTTTTTTATTCTTAAAAATACAACCCGACATAATAAATAAAACGAAATACGAAAAAATAAAAAGTTAAAAAAAATTACTTACCAAAAACGACAAACAAATAATTTAATCTTTAAAAACAAAAGTCCTGGAAGGGAAAAATCGTATTATGACCCAGCTAGGCTTAATTTCCCTAAATAATCGGAGTTACAGAAAAAAAAAACCGATCATAAATTACGTAACCAAGCTATAGTCGAACACGGTCGGTTCGATCACACTCGACTTATAATCGAACACGGTCGGTTCGACCACATTTGACTTATAATCGAACACGGTCGGTTCGACCATACTTAACTATAAAAAATCCAGAAAATTATATACGCTTATTATTTCTTATAATCTTAAATAACACCAGCTTATAATATAACTTGGTTACCTAAATTACCCTTAATTATCTGTTATTACTAAACGTAATTAATTTATTCCTTATTACTTAATATCCTACAATACCACTGCCAACATAAACCCGTATAACTAGGTTTAATAATTAATTAACTAGCCCAGCCGTTACAATTAAGTTTAAAACGGGGGTACGGAACGTTAAAAGGATATAATTAAGAAAAAAGCGATTACTATGCAAAATAACGTTAAGTTACTTACGTTTTTAATCGTATATATCTTTAAAGCTATAATATACCTATATAACCGTATTTCTAAATACGCTTTTTTTAAATAAATCCCATAAAAATTTATTATATTTATTTAACATATAAAAACGACGTTATAATACTTAATCGTAATCCTTAATAAGCTTATTTAAAAACTTACAGCTATATAGCTTACGTTATAACGTTTATTACTATAAAGAAAAAAGTAAAATTTCAAAATATAAATAAACTTCTTTGTTGGTTATTAATTAATGAATATTTACGAAATCTAGAACTTTTTAACGAATAAAGTTATTATTATTCGAAACGTATAATTTAACAAAATGGTTATTTTTTCAAGTAATATCAAATATTTAAAAAATGTTTTTTACGTTACCAAAAACGAATTATAAACGTTATTCCGATAAGTCTAGGTATTTAATTAAGTTTACGGTTAGTTTACATATATATATAAAAAACCCTAAATAAAATCATATAATTAACGGCTAAATAAAGAAAAACAGTTTCAAAATAATATAAATGTCGAAAACGTACAGAAAAAACTAAAACGGACTTATTCGTAAAGAATTAATTACCTTTATATAACAGTTATATTCGAATTATTACCGGTTTTTAAACCGTTATTTCTGTTAACGTTTACCTTAATAATTATTATAATTATTACATCGACGGAAAGAATAAAAATAACCTCAAGTTTCTATTACGTTATTTAACCCAAAATGATAATAAAAAACGAAAACATCTTATAGGTTATACACGTAAACTTTCCGTAGGTTCCGAAAAAATATTATCAAAATTAATTACATAATATAAAAAGCCGCATTTAATACAAAACGATTAACTTATTTCGTAAATACGCGTAATAATCAGCCAGTAAATTGCAGAAAATTAAGGAAAATAAAATCCTGAAACTAACGTTACTTTAATCAAAAAAGCTTTAATACAAAAATAAAAACTTTATCTAAATCTCTAAAACGTGTATATAGGCGAAGCCTGTCGTTACTACTACGAAGCTATAAAAAACTAAGTATATACTCGTTAAAAAAATGTTTTTAAAAACTAAAAAGGCCTATTTACGAAATTACAAAAATATATAATCTTGGAAAATCGTCAATTAATTCGTTATTGAAAAAAACAAATCTTAAGGTATATATAGGTATACGTTTATAAGTTTAATAAATATAGTTAATTTCAAAAATATAAAGCTTATTTCGTTATATAAAATTATTAATAACTTATAACTTCTGGCGATATATATGCAATTATCTTAACCGCAAAATCTTGTAAAGCCTTAATAATTATTACGGTTAAATTCGATCTAAAACTTAAATAATATAACGTTATAAATACTTTCGTTAATACGTACTTGCCTTATAAAATATACATAAAAACGCCTTTAAGATACTCTTAACGTAACAGAATATTTCTGATTAAAAAGGCTTTATACGGCCTGAAAAAATTATTATTACTTTGGCAAAAACTTTCATTAATACGCTTAAAAACTTAGGTTTTAACCCCGTTCCTTATAAGCTTTATTACTTTATTCGTTAAAGGATGCTTTTTTTTCTACGTCGACGACATTATTGCCGCGTATAGCAAAAAAAACCAAGTCCTCTTCGATCGGTTAATCTAGTAAATACAAAAACGGTATACCTTTATAAAAAATAAAAACCTTTAGTAATTCCTTAAAATCGAAATAATTAAAGATAAACCTAACAGAAGAGTCTGGCTATTTTAATCCGATTTTATAAACAAACTAGCTAATTTAATTTTCAAAAAAGTCTAAATAACTTTCTAAAAATGCTAATAATAAGAGGAAAATAATTACCGAATTTTATTCTAGCCGATTTAAAGTTTATTAACATATATCAAAACAAAATCGGTTTTATTTTATACGTCACAATCTATATACAACCTAATATATGTTTTGTAATATCCAGATTTGCCCGATTTAATCAGAACTCTAGTAACGTATATCATAAAACAGCTAATTGCGTTATACGATACCTAATTAATATTAAAACATTAACGTTAAATTCGGTAACAAAAACTTGATAAATACCTGGAACGACGTTGTTTTCGTAAACAATATCATTAATTAAAAAAGCTTTCAAGTTTACGTTATAAAGTTATTTAAAGAAATAATAAATAACAAGCAAATAAGCAAGATATAATAATTACTTCCATAACCAAAACGGAATTGTTATTTTTTGCGTAGGTTGCGAAAAAAACTTATTCGCTTTTCGATGAATTAAAAAACTAAAAGTTAATTTACATAAAGAACCTTTAAATATATGATGCAATAATTAATAAACTATACGGTTCATCAATGTTAACGTCGCCTTTTTAAGAGCAAAACTACGATACGTAAATATATATAACCACTGGTTACAAAAAGCAGTAAAAAAACGTTTAATTAAAGTAAAATATACGCCTACAAGCGATATATTAGCTAATAGATTAACTAAAGCTTTACCTTAAAAATCTTTTAGGCATATCAAAAAGTAATTAAAATTAATAAATATTACAAAAGCCTTAAACCTGTAAAGGAAAACTTTAAAGGCGATTTCGGATAAAAATTTAACTAATTAAAAAAAAATAATTACCGGAAAAAAGGTTAAATAAAAAGCCGTAACTTTAAAAAATAATGGAAATATAGCGATTAACGCCCCGAATTCTTCAAGACGTTAAGGGGGTATATCAGCTAGCCAGGGTGCTAAAGCATTTTAGTTACAAAAGGTTACGCTCTAATCGGAGAATAATTATTCCGTTACTAAGCTATACAAAAAGCAGTACGTATGCTAAAGCATTTACGTAATTAGCGGAATACAACAACGCAACTAACATCTCTTATATCTAACACTAACCGAATCCTTTTTAAATTACCTGGCCGTACGCGTTTTTTTTAATGTTAATTCGAATTAACAAGACCGCAAACGAATATTTCGAAATATTTTCCCGGGTTAATCCCGTAATAATTCCGAAAAACTCACGTAAGCCGGTTATAAAAGCAATTAAAATTATCGAAAAAACTAGTTATTTCTTTTAATACCCGGGTTAGTAATACCCATAAAACGGCTATTAATAAAGAATTAACTACCGCGAAAAACGTTTCGAAAAAAAAGGTAAAGAACCGATAATTATTCCCGAAACTGAAGACCTTGAAAAACCCGAAACTGAATTTATTACAAATATAAAAAAAATATAAAAAGTTCTCTTAGAATTACAGATAACGAACTTTCCGAAAATAAACTTTCCGAAAACGAAACTATTCGAAACGAACCTTTTAAAAACGTTTTAAATAAAAATATTTTTATCAACGCCTTTAAATTAACGCTGTTAAATATACGTACGTAATCTTTTAATATTATTAATATTATTAACAGTAAATCTGCGAAGAAATAACTTAATAAAATACAAAACGCTTTTTAAATTATTAATTTATAACAATTTAAACGATATATTAATAATTACTATATAACGGTATTTTAAAAGAATTTACTTAATTTTATTAAATAACGCGTTATTACTTATATTAACAAAACTTATAAAACGAATATAAATATAACTTTTGGCGTACGTTTATTTAAATTAAGACATTTACGTAATGCCACAAACCTAATTACGAAGTTATATTATAACTTTTTAAGATATTATTATACGATATTATCGAAGTTAATAAGGTAGTTAAAATTACTATTAATATCGCAAAATGTAATAATAAAAAAGGCTTTTTTAACTTTATATATAGATTTAACATTCGATTAAAAACCTTAACCTTTATCCGATTTTATTTTCGAACTTTTAAATAACGTAATAAATTAAAAAACTTTTTTTTTCATAACGTTAACGTTCGTCGTTTTTATATAATTACGTTTCATAATAATTAGCCCGTATTAACGATAATCCATTCGTTAGAATTTCCTAAAACCGTAATATTACATAAATATTTATATTTATAATCTTTTCTTTTAAAAACTCCCTTTCAGTAATACTTATAATAAGTCGGAAACCTCTTACGAAACACCTATTTATGCTTATTTCTGGTATAAAGGCCAAATCTAACAAAAGTTTTAAAATCCGTGAAACTTTATTAAATACGTTCGATTATAAAAAAGATAAAAATTGCCTTAAGTATAGAAAACTCTAATTTTTAAATATATTAAGTTAAAAACGGTATTTGATATTATAATATAATACTCCGATAACTCGCTTACTAATATAATGATATTAGTTAATCCGACGTTATATATAAAATGTTTTTATTAAATTATATAACGGATTTTATAAAAAGAAAAACGCGGCAAATACGAAATTGGGAAACGTTAAAAAGTAACGCGAAAAAGGAATTTTTAAAACTAAACCTTTAAAGCGTAACAATAATAGTAATAACAACAATACGAATATTATATATAATTATTTTAAGAAAAGTTTTTTAAATATAATAATTAATAAGCTTCGGACTAACAAACAACAAGTTTTAACAGAATATATTACGTAATAAAATTAATTAACTACTTAAACTTTTTAAAAGCTTTCGAATCTGACGGTTACGGCAAACGAATATCATGATTAACAATTACCTCCTATATCACCTTTTTTAATACGAACGCATAATAATTTTTTTAACCTATGTATTCATAATTCGCTACCTCCTATTTCTGAAAATATAAATACTGATAAATTATTTCAAAACGTATATAAAGAATTTATAACAGCTTATAACAGGAACATAAAGAAAATTAAGCATTTATATAACGCTTTACGAAATAATAATATTGCTTTTTAATAAATACGCCATTTTTTAACAAATAATTTATATCTTAAAAAGTTAAATAAAAGGTTTTCAAGCTTTTTAAATCTTACGTTAATTTGTATATACGAAACGCGCTTAAATTTGAAAACGTTTTTTAAAACCTTAGAATATTTTCTAATTTACGATTAAATAAATTATTTTGTAAAAATAATAATTAAAAATAAACGTTTTTACGTTATATTATTATTATTCAAAAGATTATTAATTTTGCTACAAAATCTCAAGTTTTTAAAATGTATATAAAATAACGAAAAACAAAAACGCTTACGTTTAGCTAATATTCTTTATTAACAATACATATAAAAAAGCAAAATGTTCTTTTGTATAGATCTTTCTTATCCGTTAAATAATTATATATTCCTTCTAATTAGCAAAATGTTAAAAAAATAACCCGTTTCAAAAAACTCTACTATTTAACAAAAAAGTTGTAATAATAACGCATATTACTTTCCGTACTTTTTATTTATTAATGTTTTTGTTAATAATTCTTTTTTTTTTACAAATCCCTTAACGCAATAACTTTCTTTTAACATTTACGTACGTAATAAGACAATTATTATTCAAAATTAAAATTTGCTATTATTACTACTTTAAAGTTATAAATAATTAAAATAGAAATAATATGACAAGCAAAATAATTAATATTTTAAAATAATACTATCTAAAAAAAGTTTTTAAAAAATACAGATATTAAAGGAATACGGATATTTAATACAGAAAAAGCTTTAATAACCGTTTAATACGTTACTGTTTTATTATAAATATATTAATTAACTTAATCCTAATCTACTCGCGCTTTTTTGAAATAACCGTTAATTTCTTCCTTTTGTTACTTAACCCGTTTATAACAGTTTGTAAAAAATAACCCAAATTATTTATCATTAAAAAAATCGTTAAGCATATATTTAACGTAACAACGGATATAAACTTTAAAATTACCGAAAAGCCTTTAATAAAATTAAAATTAAATAAATATAAAGGGAAATATTACAACTTAACCCCAGTCTTTTTACATATCGTATATATTTCGTTCGAATAATAGAAGTTAACGTTATTTATTATTAATACGGAACGTGAACCAAAAAAAGGGTTTATTAACGGCAACACGTTTCTTCTAGTTACAAAATAAAATCTTTACGGTTAATAAGCCCTTAATATATAAAAATTTTTAATAACCCGTTGATCGTAAACGCCGGCAATATATTAAAACAACGGCTATGTTTTAAAACTTTCCATACGAAAAAAATGAAACTTTTAAATTTTTAACCAGAACGACAATTAATATTACGTTTATTAATACCAAATTTATTCACGAAAACAAATATATCTAAAATAGATTTAATAACGGTATGGAAATATTACGTCCGTTAACCCAAATCCGTTTACGCCCCTTTAATCTTTAACTTTTTATTTTTCTAATTAATAACTTTTAAATATTCCGAAATCATAAGAATAATTAGGTATATATCGTAAAAATCGGTAAGAAATTATTACATTTCGTCGTAATACAGGTTAAGTTTATAAATTAACTTTTTTAATAACTTTTAATTAATTAATTAATTAATGTAACGTATAACAATATATAATATTTACGTTAAGCACTTAAAAAATACCTTTAACGTTCTTTTTTAATAATAATTAACGCCCTTTATAAAGAAATCGCCGAATTACTCTATATTAAGCTCGGTACTATTTAATCGTACGTTAATCGACGTCGAAAGCAATAATTAAGTTACCGTTAAGGAAGCTAGTTTTGGCTATATAAGCTAATAGGTTGTATTTCTATACGGCTGTAAAACCTTCACCATGTTTAATTTTCTGATTAAAGTTAATTAACGCTTTAAACGTTTCGAAATATTGTATATCGTACGAATTGTTTATTAAAACAGCTTTAACGCGTTATTGTTATATTGCTATCGAAGGTCTATACGCGTTATGAAAAGGCCCATACAAAAAGAATATGTAATTCAAAAGCTAAATGGGGCGGGGACACTTTGATTCGAAATAGGAATAAAGCAAAAAACCAAAGTTAACATTAAGTCAAACACCCCTTTCACGCACCACCCCCTTCACGCCCCACCCTCAATTTAAAGCTATCTCTAAATTAGTTAATTTTTAAAAACTCAATAACTCAATAGTTACTAAAGCAATCCATTTCAGATTTTAACGCAATCGTATTATTATATAATCAAAATCATCTATATCATAATTATTTCCCTTTTCCTTTTCGTCTTGGTCTTCGTTTTGCGAACTTATAAAAAAAACTTTTACGCTTTATTTTTAAACTCGGCTTTTATTTATTTAACGTTTTTTAACCGTACGAATTTTTAATTAAAATTAACTTTAACCTTTTTTTTTCCAGCGTAGCTTTTTAAAAGTTAAAGCTAATTAATTTTTAAATTTTTCGAAAGCGGTAAATTCGTTATCTAAAAAATTAAGTGTTTTATTTACTTTTCGAAAAAAAACCGAACGATAAAATTTTCGAAAATTAAGTCGAACTTAATTAATGTTTTTTTAAAAAAAAACTTTATAGTTTTAGAAGATGTAGCTATATTAAAACCTATGGAAACGATTATTCCGAAAAAATCGAGTTGGTACGGGATAACAAATAACCTAGTAACCGGTATATTTTTTTTTTACTATTACTTTTTATTATATTTAAGTTTTTTAAATCTTTTTTTCCATTAACAAGTTGCATTTCCGTAGTTTTAAAGCGTTATATAATATCTTATAAAACTTTTATAACTTATATAAGTAATTCTCCGTATCGGGAAATTATTATTATTATACGTTAATGCCGCTAAATATAATTAATAAAAAACGCGTCCGTTTGTATTAATATAAGTTATAACGGATATTTACATACGCTTAACAATATCTTTTAAAAATGAAAAATTTTAAAAGCTTTACTAAATAGAAAAGTTCTTTCCCATGCCTTTTATTACTCCGAATTTATTAACGTTATATTTATGCCAGGAATATATTTTCCGTATTTTCGAAAACATTAACCGGTTAAATAATACGTTTTAAATAACCTCCGTAACCCAGTTTAAGCGCCGATAATCAATAACCCAACCCTTAAAAATCTTAATTTTTTAATAACGTTAAAAAAGTCGCGTTACCCGCTTTTTTTTAAACGTTTGCGGTTATTAAAGTTAATAAAAAGCCGTTACGCGTACGTACGAAATCGAATATAAGGAAAAACGTACCCAAACTAGCCTTAGGTTACGATTTATTTAACTAAACGGTTTTCCAAAACTTCGGATACCTTTTAACGATTCTTATTATACTTTTTTCGGATTTATATATTTTTAATTCTGCGGCGTAAATAGATACGTTTAACTGAATGTAACTTAAAACGGCCCTAGTAAACCTCTCGTTTGCAAATTTATTAATCGCTTTAACAATACGCAATTAAGCAGCGATACTTACAGTGGGGGTGCAAAAGTCTCGGTAGATGCCGTTTTTCCATACAAACTCATACATTTGCACTTTAAATCTTTCTATAACTTGATTAGATAATAATAAAATAAAAATTACAATATTACTAATATTTATATAAGACATACTTTAGCTTAATTATCTTTTAAAAAAACTACGCTAGCCTAATCTGGTAATAGTTCAAACATAATATAATATTCGAAAAAATTTAAAAACTTACATAACTTACGTAATATAAAATATAATTCAAGTTTATAACCTTTTTTAGAATTACCACAACGAATGAGATATTTATAATATTTTGTTTATTTTTTATATATACGGTAAAGTGCTTTTTTTAGTACTAAAAAATTGGATAAAATCGATCTAATATTCAACCTTATATAACTAGACGGATATATCGCCGATTTCTTATTATTCCAGATATATTAAACGGCGTTAATATCGTAATATAAAACAAATTTATTAAGTTTTATTTAAAAATAAATAAGGATATAACCTTATTTTACATTATTCCAAAATAGAGATTCAGATTTTTGATACTTGAATTAATATTGCTTATATAATATGCAATTAAAGGATATTTGTATTTATAAAAATATAAGTATATTTAAAAGTAACTAAATATTTTAGTTTTTAAATTATTTTTAAATCCAAATAAGAACTATAAAGTTATTTATAATTAAAACTAAAAGGTGCTTGTAGAAAACATGCGATTCGGAGACTAAACCGAGACTTTTGCACACGGATTGTATATTCTTAAAATTGCTAAATTTTAAAACTTAAAAGAATATGTTTCTTTTTTTAGAAAAACGCTATTTAATTAGTTTAAATAATGGTTGAAAATAGGGTTAGAAATTAAGATATTTCGAAAGTTCGGTAAGGCGTAAAAGGGATGGTACGTAAAAGGGGTATTTAACTTAAGGGAAACATTAAGGCTGCTATTAGCCACGTACCTACCATTACGTAAAATACTCCCTGCCTTCTCACCCGGCATTATATCTATCGATTAATCTTTCTTACTATTAATTTAAATTGGGACGTCACGCCTTATAATTTGGCTTAGTAACGCATACCCTCTTTTTTTATACGTAACCTAGTAATTAAGGATTTTAAATTAATAATATAAACCTCTATTTAATCTAATCGCAACCCTAATCAATACAACCACGATAAGCCTTATGGTATTTTACATGTATATGGGTTTTTTTTCTTATTTGCGAAGTTCCTACCGTTAATATGTCTATTGCAATATTTTCAAATGTGTCGATGTCCATAACCAGCTATGCCGGGTAGATGGATTGCGCGCCAAAGTTGCGCACTATCGTGGCCACGCGGTGGATCGGGGTTGCATTGCTTTCGACTCTGGCCACGGAGTTGCTCTGGTACGTAAGCCGCATCTTCCAGGTGTACTCCAAGTATGGATGCCCACCGTGCGAGTACCGCCCATCCAGCTGGTCGCCGGGCCAGCGCGGACGGAAACGCTCCAGTAATCAGAGTATCATTCCAAAAAAGGGGGTAGCCCATAGCTGACCTTTGTTAGCAAGATGACTATATTCGGCCTTAAGATCGTGTAATGCAAAACGCCGGGCTATACTTACAGTCCGGATAACTGGTGTACCGCGTTAGGTATTCACTACTAATTTAAACTCTCTATTAAAGACTATTATAGCACAGATTTCGGAGTGCTCTAGCACAGATCCGACGAGTCACTCTCCATCCTCAAATTCGACCTCGACATCCGAACTCTCTCACATTCCCACTGGCTCAGGCATCTTCTCCGAAGGAAGGTAAATACTTACTCTTCGCCGCCACCACCGGTCCCAACTGAGCGATGCTCATCTCTCCCATCAGCTCAAACGCTTTCAGCTCTGCCTTCATCTCCTTTTGTAGCCAGTTCCTCATCTCCACAGAAACCAGCGAGTCAACTCCGTAAGTGTGCATCGGCTTACTTGCATCGATGTCCCCTTCCGGCATCGATAACGCCTTCGCTAGCTTGCGCGTTAGTGCCTCTACAACAATGGCACCTGCCTCGGCGAGCGATGCTGCGTCCCCCAGCAACTGCTGGAAGTCTTCAGAGCTACCCACCAGGTCGGCTCCACCGGCGTCCCTGTTGTCCATCAGGTACAGATTCCGGAACAGCGGTCTTGGCATCCAGAAGGGCTCCTCAATGCCCTTTTCCCGGAGTGAAGCAGGTGTCTCAGTGCCCATCACAACCTGCGCCTTGAGCGATGACGCCAGTGGCAATGCTGGATCGCAGTGATACTCCAGCACGGCGAGTAGCTCCGTATCGCGGATCGGCATGTAACCCCTTGAACGGAGCCTCTCGGCTATCTCTGGTGTCTCGGCGGAAATGCCGACAGAAAGAATCCTTCCAAGGTCAAGCGACGTCGCCTTCTCTCCTCGTGAGACGCGATACCTCGCGAGAGCGTCTTGGTAGGTATTCCCAGAGCAGTAGTTTGACTGTCCCGGAAAGCCAACGACGCCCGAGAAAGACGAGAGCATGATGAAGAAGTCCATCCCCTTCGGGAGCAGCTGATGCAGATTCCAGGACCCTTGAACCTTGGGTTCGAGGGCCGCCAAATAGTTTTCTAGCGGCATGTCGGCGAAGCTGGAATCCCTGAGGACCATTGCCCCTTGGATGCACCCTTTAACCAGGGGCATGGTCTCAAGGCTTCTGGATAGGACGGCAGACAGCTGCCCTTTATCACTGATGTCACATTTGGGGGCCACCACGTTGCAACCCAGTGCCTCCAGTTCAGACACAAGAGCTCTCGCAGCCTCCTCTTTGGCACCGGAGCGGGACAAGAAAACGATGTTCTTTGCCCCCCTGCGAATCATCCAGCGGGCCATGCTTCGGCCCAAGCCACCAAGGCCGCCTGCGAGGATGTACGTACCGCTAGGGTCGAAGCTCCAGCTCGGGCGGCTGTCTGGAACAATCTTCATTGCCTTCGTTAGCTCCGTTCCACTCTCAGCTCTGTTTAGTTCGGACTCACAGGTACCTCCTTCCCAAGCTCCGGTAGTACAACAACCTTGCCCATATGTTTCCCCACCTGCATCTCTCTAAAAGCGGCTTCAATGTTCGAATAACTGAACACCTGGAGTGGCTCGGGCGGCCTAGCGACCCCTTCCACAATTAGCCGCTTTACGTTGCCAAAGATACGCTTTGCGAGTGGCAGATTGTCGCGCATGATGTGCAGTATGTCGACAGCCGCAACGCTGACACTCTTCGAGAACTGAGCCATCGGCAGGTTGCCACCCTCCATGATATCCTTCTTGCCGAGCTCCACTAGTCGGCCAAACGGAGCGAGACACTCCCACGAGGCGCGCAAACCCTCCCCGGTCATGGCATTCAGCACCACGTCCACGCCGGTCCCGCCCGTCGCGCGCATGATTCCTAGCGAGAACGCCGTCAAGTCTCGGCTCGACAAAATGTGATCGTCCGCCAGCCCAAAAGTCTCGACCAAGAACGCCCTCTTTTCGGGAGCGCCTACCGTGACGAAGATATCGGCACCAGCGTGCTTCGCGAGCCGGATCGCTGCTTGTCCGACGCCGCGGGTCCCGTAGTGG
The DNA here is from genome assembly GCA_004155035.1 of Monosporascus sp. 5C6A. NCBI lineage: Eukaryota > Fungi > Ascomycota > Sordariomycetes > Xylariales > Monosporascus > Monosporascus sp. 5C6A. Next base: position 238,831 of record QJOB01000074.1, on the reverse strand, counting down.
ATGAGGATTTTCTCGCCTTCCTGCAGACGTGCGACGTTAAAGAGAGCATGGTAGCAAACTCCATACACGATTGGCAAGCTCGCCGCCTCCTTAAAGGAAAGGCCCTCGGGGATGATCTGAACCAGCGAATCGGACGTTCTCGCAACTGTGCGGTACGCGTTGACGCATCCCGCAAAGACGCGGTCCCCGGGACTGAAACGCGAGCAATTCCCGGCACGAGTGACTATGCCTGAGCACTCGAGTCCGAGGGAATCGTTGGAAACCTGTCCCAGCATGGTCGTGACATCCAGCAGGTTCATGCCAGTAGCTTTCACCTGCAGCTCAACCTCGTCATCGCCGAGTGGCCGACTAACATCAACGTCGTCCATAAACTGCAGCGTATCCAGAAGGCCAGGCGAGCCAACCGTTAGCTTCACAGGGCGGCTAAGCTTTAGGGGCTCAATCACAGCTTGCGGGCGAGATTGACGACGGTACATGTCATCGTTGATGTACTCCGCTTCCACGAGGCGGTTGATATAGATGAGACCGTCCCTTTCGGCGAACTCGTCTTCGGTTCCTCCGTCTGATGGTCCGAGGGTGATTGCCTGGATGATTTTGAGAGTATTGCTGGCAACCGAGGACGGGTCCGTGGGGTTTTCCAGGGCAAAAGTGGTGAAGCGGAAGTTGCTTTGCTCAGAGCGAATGCAGCGAGCGAAACCGGCAACGAGCTCGAGAGACGGGTCATAACCGGCCTGATACCCAGAGCGGGTAAGCCAAAGAAGCCGGTTTGATGTAATGAGACATTTTAGACATTCGTAGCCCGACTGATCAACCTTTGCCAAAAATGGCTGCTCTAGTTCTGCCAGAAAGATGCAGAAGGTGTCTGACAGCGAACCCTCGGGCATCTCTGCGAGAGTGCTGGTTGCAATGGAACCGGATGACACGCCAAGCGCCAACAGCTGCCTCTTAAGTTCCTCGGTAATCTTCTGCTGTAAGGATGATTCCATGTTGCCAATGATGAGAGTACTCGGGATAGGCTCCACTGGCTGTTTACCGCCGACTGCCGTCGATACCAGGACGCTGCTCATGTGGCTCAGCGGATCTTCCCAGTCGCGAACAATCGCGTCGGCTCCGCTGAAACCCGCAAGGCGAAGGCACTCGTCCCAGTCGGTTTCGCACATCAAGGGGCCCCATTTTCGGTTGGACTCAATGCCTTGGTAAGACCACTCGTTAGAATACAGTTATTGTGAGGCTCTGACAAAAATTTAGAAGTTCCTTACCAAGCCACCATCCCGGAAGTAATCCGAATGCCAACGTTCCTCTAATGACCTCAGGGCTGCAAATCTCGGAGAGGATCAGCTTTCCACCTCTGTCAGAAGTCAGCGGTTCCGGATCTTCAAGCCTCAACCCGGGCGGAGAGAGAAGCGCACGGCTTAAGAAGTTTCCTGACGTTGCGAAGTGTAACTTCCACGTATTTTGACACATGAATAACCTAGTAATACGGATAAAACGGTCAGCATCGGCCACTTCGGCGTAAACGGCAGCAGTGGGTGGGGGGTTCGTCGATTTCCTCACATTCGCGGCAATCACCAGATCGTACATCCCTACCTCTAGCTCCTGTTCGGTAGGATCCTGCTGCATATCGTAGACCTTGAACTCAATCCGTTCCGGAGATTCCGCAAAGGTCTCACGAGCCTTCTCACAGAAGCCAGCAGAAACATCAGTGTATGTGTAGCGGGAATACCGCGCGACACCCCGCTCTCCCTCCCCATGACGTGAAAGGGTATCTAACACGGATGTCGTCATGCTCCCTGTGCCAGCTCCAACCTCGAAGATCTTCAACTGGGGGTTTTTGTGTGCGAGTGCGTCGATGTAGGGTTCGATCTTGTAGCAGACATCCGCTCCGTTGCCAAAGCGATAAAAATTCGACACCAGATCATCCTGAAACATGAGCGCGAGGGGGTCGACTTCGCCCTTGAGGATAGCGGGAACCTGTGGCCCCATGCGCAACACAACCTTCCCTTCCCACGACTCAGTAACCCTCTGCAGCTTCTCATCGACGTAGACTTCGTCGCTGACAAGTGCAAGCCATTCTGGCCGCCCGTGGAGAATGGCATTGCTCTTGCATCTCTCAACTTGGTACCTCATCCATTCCAGATACCTTTGCAGATAGACTTTTGGTGGGACGACGCCCTCTGCGTCAACGAGATCTAGAGCTTTGCATATGAAGTGAAAAGCGACGAACTCTATGTCTGTACAACGTTGGCTAGGAGGCAAAAGTGATTCTGTTCTGGGGGTAGAGAGGAAGCGTCGTACTTGCTCAATATCCAAAAGGTCGACGTCCGGCTTCCAGTCGATGTTGAAGCACAAACGCCTCCGCCCCGGCGCTGGGGGAGCCGCTTCGTCAGTCAGGGAAACAACATGGAAGTCGGAAACAACGGCCAGTAGTCTGTCATCAGAAGGGTCAAAAGCTATCATGGAACACTCTGCTCCGCGGAATTCTCGCGGCCGTGAGTGGGTGCACACTTGGATACTATCTCCCTCAATGATGTCGCTCGAGATCCACAGATCTCGAATGGACGTTGGGGTGAGAATCTGAATCGGTTCCTGGCCGCCCCTTGACAGGGCAGGGAAGGTGGTCTGTAGAATGCCGTCCAGTGTTGTTGGGTGGATGACGTGTGTGTCTCCACCGATCCTCCTGAATGCGGCCTTGACTAGGACCAACGCGGCGGCTTCCCCGTCCATGTTGTAGTTGATGGATTGGAGCGTTTGGAATGAGGAACCGAAAACCAGCCCGTACATTCCTAAAATTTCGTATAGAGAGCCTGGATCGACAGCCATGTTACACCTCTGCACAATCCGCCGGGCTTCGGTGAGGGACGACTTTTCCTTGCACTGTTTCTCTCTTTGTCCTTCTGCGGTGGAGACATTGTCGTCATATTCAACCAGAATCTTACCACGGCAATGGTCAGCCCACTTGCCGCTCTCATATGAGCAGAGCTTGAAGTCGTACCATGCTGAAGGGCTTGAAGAGCCGCCGAGCGAAGCAGGCCTGAGGAAGAACTGGATTTCCACCCCCTGGGCCGTCTCCGGAATAACCAGTGTATTATCAAAAAGGGTCTCTTTGAATCGGAACCCGGTGGTTATCCTATACGGATCGGCCAGTTGACGAGCGGCTTCGACCGCCATAACCAACATCCCAGCAGCGGGATAGACAAGTTTTCCTGCGATCTTCGACACATGTTATTACCCGACAGTTCTGCAGGCATTAGAGGGGTTTCTCGCTTACTTTCTGGTCTTGAATCCACTCATTCTCGGAATTACACATATACATACGCCATCGAGCCTCGGCCGCATTCCAATCTGGAACTTGCGAGCCGAGAAGCTTATTGCGAGGATGTGCGCGAAACCGTGCATTCTTGCTGATGCGGCTTTCAGCCCAATGTCGCTGCGAATGGTTGAACGGGTATTCGGGAAGCTCAACCAGCATCCCGGTGCCCTCCTGTGCAACCCCATTCATTGCATTGACATCAAACAGCAGACCATGGTTAAGCAAACGCCCCATTGCCGGAATCAGCGTGCTCAGTGCGGGAACGCCTCTTGTCAGGAGGGAATCATAAGCAATTGATTCTATCCCCCTAAGTGCCCCCAAGATCTCCCGGACAGGGCGGCGTAGTGTTCCGTGCGGCCCCACTTCGAGTAGGTAGTTAATGCCGGAGCCTAGCCCCCGCTTCCTGCTGTGCGCTCTGAGTCTCTTCACATCCACGCCTGAGGTATGTGACAACATCTGGGTGAGAGCGTCGGAGAACTTCACTGGAGACACCAGGTTGCGAACCCAGTAATGGGGATTGCAAAGATCCGCAGTGGAAATGAGCTGCCCGGTTACCGATGAGAACATGATTGGGGCTTCGTTGCCTCCTCCCCAAGGGGGCAGAATCCCGGACTCCAGGCCCTCGATCAGCCTACCGTATTTTGGTGCCAGCTCCTCCATGTACTGAGAATGGTAAGCGTTCTCAACCCTCAACATCGAGCAGAATATGCTCTCGTCCCTCAATATCACCTGAAGCTCCATTAGGGTGTCGTAGCTTCCTGTGAGGGTGACATTCTCAGGGCTGTTGACGCAACCAACGGCCGCATAGCCTGATTCCCTCGGGGCCAGCTTGTCAAGGTAGGGCTGGATGGCGGTCTCTGATAACGCGACGGCCATCATCGCTCCGCGGATCTCGCTTCGTTTTGCGAGGTCCGCGGAGAGAGTGCCACGGAAATATGCTGTCTTCCAAGCGGATTCTCTGGAAAGACCGCCAACGCAGTATGCAGCGGCAATCTCGCCGGACGAGTGGCCAACAACGGCGGTGGGATTGATGCCCCAAACTCGAAGAAGGTCGACGATGGCCACCTGCACCGCGGCACAGAGGGGCTGGCTATAGGCTGGATTGTTGACGTTGGAATCAGCATCCCTGGAAATCTCTTCTGTTGCTCGGGCATTAGCGATTATGCGCATATCTCGAAGAATTTTATCATGATTAGGCTGTGCTTACCAACCAAGGACCATTGGCATCCCAGGGACTGCAGATAGTTCCCAGCATCCTCAATACTTGCGCAGTACGCCGGGTATGTCATCAGCTCCCGGCCCATTGCGTGGGATTGAGCGCCCTGGCCTGTGAAAACGAAGCCGAGTTTTGCGGAAGCAGTTGACCGCACTGGTTTGGCCAGCCTAGTGGTGATGTTCTCTTGTAGCTCCAAACATGTGCCGGCCGTGGTGAATGTCTTCCAGGGCAAGGCGCTCCGCTTAGATGACAGTGTGTAGGCCAAGCTGTCGAGGAACATCGTTTCGTCAGCCGGTATGTTCGAGGCCAGGTACGCCTTGGAGGAATTGGCCATTCGCCGCAATCCATCCTCGTCGTACGAAGACCAAATGAAGAGCCTCTGCCGACCAACGGCTGGGATTATCTCGGCGTGCTCGTTGGCGGAAGGGGGAGAAGTGCCAATGCGTGTCCTGAAGTAAGCGGAGGCAGTCACTGGAAAGATTGGGGCCATTGGACTTAGCGCGGTGTGGTGGCGCCCCATGAGATTGCGTTGCTCGAGGTAATGGTAGGCGTCATCGAGAATGGCGTGGGCATTAGAACCGCCAAAACCAAGAGAATTGATAGACGCTCTTCGAAGGCCATCAGTGGGCCATGGCATGGGCTGGGTAGGGAACTGGCGAGGCAAAAGCAAACAAGACAACAGATTAACGCATTGGCACGCACAGAAGCGAAACCTAAAGGGAGTAATCGTCGCTCACCTGCAGATTCCACTCCTTGATGTTCGGGTTTGGCTTTTCGAACCACACATTCGGAGGAATCACGCCTTGCTCCAATACCAGTACTGTCTTGATTAGTCCTGCAACTCCGCTCGCCTCCTCCAAGTGCCCGATGTTCGACTTCAAGGCTCCTACGACCAGGGGCTCTTCCGGCGACCGTTCATCTCCGAACACGGCCCCGATCGCGCCCGCCTCGAGCATGTCGCCAATCTTTGTCCCGGTGCCGTGCGCCTCAAAGAGTCGCGTCCACTTGAGATCGAGTCCCGCGCGCGCATATGTTTCACGAATGAGGGACTCCTGGGCGACGCTGCTTGGCTGCGTGATGCCCGGGGTGCGGCCGTCCTGATTAGAGCCTGTTGCCCGAATCACGGCCCGGATTGTGTCTCCGTCGTGCAGCGCTTGAGCGAGCATTTTGATGACGACGATGCCGAAGCCCTCGCCACGCGAGTAGCCGTTGGCGCGGTGGTCGAAACTGTACGAGATGCCGTCCGGGCTCAGGAAGCCGAGGTGAGTGAAGGGTGAGATACGGCTGGTGTCAAGGAAAAGGTTGGCACCACCAACGAGCCCCTAATTTGGTGGATTTGTATTAGAGCTTCGGTAATGGACCGGGGAGGTGGGAGATTCCGGACGGCGAGAACAAACCATAGATGCCTCCCCATTACGCAAACTCTGGCACGCTAAGTGCAACGCGTTCAAGCTGCTTGAGCAGGCCGTGTCGATCGCGATGCTCGGTCCGAGGAAGTTGTAGAACCAGCTGATGCGGTTCGCTGCCATGGCGTGACCGGTGCCAGTCGCGATGTACTTGGCCTCCATCTCGCTGTCGCGCCGAAACAAGGTCTGGTACTCAGTACCACAACCGATATAGACCGAAGTCTTGGTCCCCGCCGCCTTCTCCATGGGAATGCCAGCTGCGAGATTACTGGTCAGCGAGAGTTGCTATGAGAGCGACTGTCAACAATGCTAACCATTCTCGAGCGCCCTATAGGCATGTTCGAGCAGCCCTCGCTGTATAGGATCAAGGCAACTAGCTTCCGTTGGGGTGATAGAGAAGAAAGGGGCATCGAAACAAGCAAGATCTTCCTTGATAAAGTGGCCCCCCTTGAAGTTGAGCTGGAATTTCCCCGTCAGCAGCCGGACTCCTTTGGTGGCCTGGACTCTTACCATCCCTGGTGCTTCAGGATCCGGATCATAATAGGCGTCCACGTTGAAGCGGTCTTTGGGAATCTCCGTCATAGCTGAGCGCCCTTCGACCAGCAACTTCCAGAACTCCTTGGGGTTTGTGGCATCTTGCGGGAATTTCAACGAGAAACCGATGATAGCTACTGGCTCGAGAACGTCTTCGTCAGCCATAAGGGGGGAAGGGCTGGTTCCGTTCGTATCTACGGAGGCGTATGGGGGCTTGTCAGGATATTTGTGTGCAACAGCGTGAAAGGCTAGAAACAGCAGTCTCGCAGGTGGGTAGCAGTATATTAGACTAGTAACGGCTTTGCCTTTTCCAATATGTGGGAGGAAAAGGGCCCTATATATACACCTGACAGCCCCTGTATAGCCCGTATCTAGGAGCTTCTCCCTTGGCCCGTGACAGGGTTCTACCTCCGCTGGAACAGTCAAGAAGGGCATATGGGACGTGGAGGAGGTGGGCAATAGAGAGCGAGAGGAAGGGGGACGAGGACCGAGGGGTGAGGGGTAGGGGTAGGGGAATCTTATTTCGGGTAATCTTGTTTTCCCGATAATATGAAGGTTGCCGGCTTCCTGGTCATACAACCCGAGACTCACCTATGCAGAAGCCTTGAGATCTTTGGTTCGATTTCCAATTGATGTAACAATTCCCGGCATTGTAATATGTCTTCGCAATTACTTTACATTGGTGCAACGCCTTCCTCTTACCTAATACTGCGGTTCAGCCATCAATTACGCACGCTTATATCTATATAGTAGCCGTGTCGGATCTCGAGTAATTTTAGAGTAATATATATGTTGCGGCAAATGCAGGTGTTAATTAGAAACGAAGCAAAACACATACAAATCAGGCGTATGAAGTAGTTGCAGTCATTAAATCTGCATAACTGTGTCTCGGGTATTGTTAGACATAGGGGACATCAGTTGTGTTTGTTGTATTACAGCCAGGGAGCATTCTTATAAAGTTATCCTCCACCGGGTTATTCTTTTCCATTATAAGCTAATATGTAGCTTCTTATAAAATTTATATGGAAGTCTACATGTCTTACTTATCTATAAGTCGTTACTGTTACAATCCATATTTAGCCCTTATCCACTTATTAACTGTTACACAAGAAATTGAGGCTATATTGACAACTCTAACTCGGGGGGGGGGGAGGAAGATCTCCCGAAGCCACTCAGGCTAATCGAAGTTCTTTTAGACCCCATTTTCCACGACACTCCCCCTCTTTTTTGATGGATTCCTTCCAGAAAACTAATTATTTACAACGCTAAAGAAAGGTGCGTATATACAACAAAGGAAAGCGGCGTAAGCCTTCGCCAACTGATCTCTTGACCGAGTTAAGCTATATACAAGAGGGAGTAGTTTCCGATTGCCGTAAACACCGCTAAGCGTTGCCAAAGGGCTTCCTACGAGCCTTAATTGGTAACGCCCTTGACTTCGATTACTCGAGCTAAGCATTTTTAAACGCCGATCCTCTATTATAGTGTTGTAGGTAAGCCTTATTCATAGTGAGATATGATATGCTCGCTAGAAAACCCACTGAATAATAACCTACCCCGGATTAAGGGTTGGGAAAGAGCTGCAATTATTTCTATATAGTGTTGTTTCGAATCAAAGTGTTAGGACCCCATTTAATTGTTGAATTATATATCTTTTTTTATATAGACGATATTACAACGTATGTCAACCTTTAATAGTAATATAATAATAATGCATTAAAAACGTTTTAGTAGATAATTTGTATAATATACAATAGTATGTTTACTTAAACCTTTTAACGATAACGTATATTTACGTTATTGCTAATATTATTGTGTTACGGTTCGGGGCTACCGTGACAGCTCCAGTATATATGCAGCTGTAAGCACCAGAATGATTGCTACAATTGCGATCATTCCGCCAATCTTTTGCCCTGGCGTAACGGTATGGTGCAGCCGTAACATATTGTTATAACTGCAATTACCTGTTAATATATTTAATAATTTACGGAATGTGTAAGATTGTTATGGCCCAGCAAGCTTGGCTACTTTAAAAAGGGTCGGGGCCTTAGGAAAGTTGATTCCGACAGTGGATCTTGGTTACATAATGGGCTTAAAAGGCTTAATGAGTTTTATTGGCTCTAAGAAAGCTTGGCGGCTTAAGCGAGTTAAGCTAGGAAAATGGCTTAAAGGGGCTTAAGGAACTTAAGAAAGTCCGGTCACCAAAATAAGGTTTGAGCCGGTTTGAGCACTTTAAGCTAGAAGAAGAATATATACGTTTATTATTTCCCATAAGTTTTAGATAGTACCAGTTTATAATATAACTTGGTTATTTAGATTACCTTTAGTTATTTGTTATTATTAAACGTAATTAGTTTATTTTTTATTGTTTAGTTTTCTATAATATTACTGTTAACATAAACCTATACGATTAGGTTTAATAATTAATTAATTAACTTAGCCGTTATACGTTATAAGCTTTTGTTTAATAATACAGTTAGATTTTAAACAATATTCGAATCGTTATTATGTCGACTAATACATAAGTAATTATTATTTCGGAACTTACGGTTTAATAATTCCAAGATAAAATTAAGGAACTTAAAGTTACCGTTTAATAATTTATTAACGAAGTATTGACAGCCTAGTAACTGGGTTTTCGCAAAATAAAACTTAAGAAATTATAGATTTATAATAAGAAAGAGAATATCTAAAGTTTTCTAACCCAGGCTCGGGTTTACTTTCGTTTTAAAGAACTTATTAATCCAATTAATTAAATTTTTATTGTTGCTGTTTATTTAAAAAAAAACGCTTTTAATTAGTTTAAATTTATTATAAGGGATTTTTTGGAAAACGGGAAGTCCGATTAGGAGAAAATTATTCAGAAGATTTTTTCCAGTTATGTTAATTTCGAAAACAAACTAAAAAGTAATTTCGAAAATCCGGATAAAGGACGAATTGCGGCTTAAAAGGTTTTTTAGCTGCGTTAAAAAAGACCAGTTTTTACGTATGCTGTAAAATTTAAAAACTTTATGGTTAAGGTAAAATGGACGGATAAAAAAGATAATACTTTAATCGATATATTTTATAAAAGTTTTAAAAAGGACGTTAAAAACGAAATTATTAAACTTTTACGACTTACGATATTCGATAAGTATATTACGGAAGCAGTAAGAATCGATAATCGGCAGTTTAAAAAACGATAAAAAAAAGGATATTTTATTTTACGTGTTAAACATTTTAAGGTTAATTAAGGAAAAAGGCGCAAAACATTTTTTATTTTTTATGGAACAGTTTCAGGATTTATGGAACTTGGCATTACTTAGCAACGAAATATAAGCCAGGTATAATGTTATAATTGTAGCAAAATGGGACATATTGCCAGACGATGCAAGATACTGCAGAAAACCGACAAAAATTATATTGGGCCCTAATATTAAAGGGACCTTTAAAAGGTCGGAACAACGGTAAACTAATTAACATAGTTCGCATCCGTTACGATAACGAACAAAAAAAATTCGATAAGGATTAAAAGCGGTTAAGGCCTTTTTATAGGCAGCAATCGACAGACAGGTTTAAAAGGTACGGCACGTAAGCCTTTATCTTGTTAACTGCGACTAATTCTAATATCCCGTTTACGTAAAAGAAAAGCGACGAATTTACGAACAAATTACCCGTATGTGGGAAAAAAGTTTCGATTTTTATATTTAGATAAGGTATAATTAAAAAAACTAATAATAGTATCGAAAGTTGCGAGCCTTTACTATCCAGAAAAGGATCGACAATGCAGCACCGGTATTGATATAGCCCGAAGGCGAGGGATGCTTTTAGGGGGATTTTACGTATTATTTCGGATGGTGCGATTATTAAACCTAAGAAGAATTGATTTAGAGGTTTATCGATAAGCATTGTTAGAAGGTCATTACCGAGATCCAGTTATAGCTAGCCTTTGAAATAGACCTTCGAAAGCGAAGGGTATTACGAGAGGAATTAGCAGAGTTTTCCAGTCAGAGCTAACCAGTCCTTTATGCGGGATGGGAGGCTGTCGGAGGATTAGAAGACGACATTTGCGAAGTTTTAGCTCACAGAGTCCCTAAAAGAGGGACGCCACCTGTAGAAGAGCTTTAGGATAGCGAGAGCCGGGAGTAGCAACAATAAGGACTTCCCAGAAGGGCTTTGAGTACGACGACAGGAGCTAATAACGACCCTGTTACCCTGAAGATACGAATTGGGACATATTGGTATACCGCAATAATGGATTGCGGAACTTTAGACGCTAACTATATCACCCCGAAGTTGGTAAATTAATTTAGATTATTATAGAAGAATAAGAAGAATTTTTATATTGCCGAGAACGCCGAAGGTTAGGTATTTATTTACGATAACGGAAAAATCGCACGCAAGATTGATTACCTCGAGATTTTTGTCCAAGGACAAATTTAGATAATTAATTTCGATATCGTTCCGTTAAGGAATTACGATATGATTTTAGGGAAACCATGGTTGTATCAGTATAATCCCTTGATCGATTGGAGTACTGGCCAGGTAAAATTTATTTTATACTTTATCGATAAGTAAAAAAAACGAATAAGATTTCTATATTCGATCGATAATAAGAAAAACAATAAGTGCAGGTATAAGGATACGATAGATACCTTATTATTTAAAGAAATACGATATAAAAAAGAAAAAGGCATAATAAATATATTCGACGCATTATAGCCATTATCCGGATATAGTTTTGCGATATGAACGAAATCCTAAAATATTAACCCGAAAAGCCAAAAAAAGACATAGTTAACGTATTATTACAGTATCGCAAGTACAAGCGATTGTTTTAGAAGGAGCTCGAGACGAAGTTACCAGAATATAACGAATAAGACCATGAAATAGTTTTTAAGGAAGGTATTTTACCTAAGTTCTACCTTATTTACAACTTAAATAAAGTAAAGTTTTACATTTTACGCGAATACCTGGAAGATAAACTTTAAAAGGGGTGGATTCGACGATCTATATCTTCAGTTGGATATTTTATGTTTTTCGTACCCAAAAAAAACGGCAAGTTACGATTGGTAATGGATTATCGATACTTTAATAATATTATTATTAAAGATAGAATACCTTTATTATTAATTACCAAAATAAAGAACCGTTTATAAGGAGCCAAATGGTTTACCGCTTTAGATCTTGGAAACGGGTATAACCTAATTCGAATTAAGCTAGGATACGAGTGAAAAACGGGTTTTAAAACGAAATACGGATTGTACGAATATTTGGTTATGTTAATGGGATTTACGAACGTACTAGTAACTTTTTAACGAATGGTTAATTACGTATTTCGAAAGTACCTAGATATTTTCGTTATGTATTATTTGGATGACATTTTAATTTTTTTAAAGTTAAAAAAAGCATATATAAAATACGTTTATTAAGTTTTTTAAGCGTTATAGGACGTTAATTTGTTAGTTAACGTGAAAAAAAGTTAGGTTTACATATAGAAAATGGAATATCTGGGATATATTATTACCTTAGGATATATTAAGATAGACCTTAAGAAAATAGCAGCAGTTGCCGAATGGCTTATATTTATTATTATTATAAAGGTATAGGTATTTATCGGATTTGTTAATTATTACAGAAAGTTTATTAAATATTTTAACAAAATTGCGATATTTTTGTTTAATTTTATTAGAAAAGGAAACGAGTTTTAATGGACGACGGAAACAAAAGGAGCTTTTTAATAGATTAAAGATGCGATTATCAATGAACCAGTATTGATTATGTACGATCTAAAACGCCCAGTTGAGTTAGAAACCGATTTTTCGGATTATGCATTGGGCGTAGTGATCGGATACCGGGATGATTAAAAAGTATTTTAGCCGATTACCTTTTATTTTTATAAGTTGAAAGGAGCAGAATTAAAGTATGTTATTCCCGATAAAGAGTTTATGGCTATCGTTAACGTTTTTCGAAAATTTAGGCATATGTTTAAAGGAAACTGTTATTAAATTAAGGTCTATACCGATTACAAGAATTTTACCCGTTTTATTATTACCCGAAAATTTATAGGACGATAGTTACGTTACGTAGAGAAGTTAGCGGAGTACGATTTCGTTATTATTTATTAAAAAAGCTTTGAAAACGGTAGAGCAAATGTTTTTAATAGACGATTTAACCTAAAAGAAAAATTAGTTAAGGTTAATTACAGAATTATCGATGTTATTTTAGAAGGATATTTAAAATTACGATAAATTGTAATGATTAAGGTAGAATCTTTTAATTTATATTAGAAAATCCAATAGTACAATAATAGCTTACCCGATAATTAGAAAATAAATAAAATTTAAGTACCAGAAGAATATTAGCAGAACCTGATATGGGATGTATATTAATATTTATTTTATGGATATCCAGGGATTTACAAAACCCTAAAACGTTTATAACGCACTTATTATTTTTGTAAAATAAGGATAATAATATAAAAAGTTAGAAAAAAATACGACGTTTGCGCCAAAGCAAAGGTTTTAAGGTATAAATTATACGGAAAACTGTAATTACTTCCAGTTTTATAGCAACTATAGGATTCGATTGTTATGAATTTTATCATTAAATTTCCCTTGTTCGAAAATCCAGCGACAGAAGTATATTACAATAGCATTTTCGTAATTGTCAATCGATTTACGAAATTTTCTTATTTCCTACTTTATTACAAGGATATAGATGCAAAACAAATAGTATATATTCTTTTTCGATATATTTTTAGGATATATGGATTATTAATGGAAATTATTTTAAATAAAGGTATTACGTTTACTTTTAAGTTCTGGCAAAGCTTTATAGCATAAATTGGCCTAAACTATAAGTTATTTAGTGCATTTAGACTTTAGATAGATAAATATACAGAACGGTTAAATCAGATTTTCGAAACTTATTTACGATACTATATTAATTACGAACAGAATAATTGGGTTAAGAAGTTACTAATAGCTTAGTTAGCTTATAATACCAGTTATTATAAAAGTATTAAGATAATTTTAATAAATGTTAATTTTGGGTTTATATTAGAAGTTTATAAAGAGATATGCGATAATGGTCTAGTTAACGTTAAGGTTATTTTAACGTTAAAACAGTTTAGATAGTTACATATAGAAATAAAAACGGAACTTGAATTTGTACGTAATTAAATACAGAAGTATTATAATTAAAAAAGGTTAAAGGGATTAATTTTTTTAAAGAGAGCTATGGTCTATCTAATTACTAAAAATATCAAAACTAAACATTTAAATTAAAAACTCGACTTTAAGTATATCGGCTTATATAAGATTATTAAGAAAATCTTAGAAAATAATTACGAATTAAAACTACCCCCGAAGGTTAAACTTTATCCAGTTTTTCATGTTTCCTTACTTAAGTTAGCAGTAAATATTATTAAAGTTAGTATAGGACGAAAGGATAAGGCAGAAGAAGATATACCAGTATATGAAGCAGAAAAAATCTTAGATATACGCAGAAAAAACGGACTTATTGAATATTTGGTTAAATGGAAAAACTACCTAAATTCCGAAAATACCTGGGAACCTGCCAAAAACTTTATAAATATTCAGCGCCTTTTAAAGGATTTTCACCAACGACGCCGGAACCTGTTATAAGTACCCCTTAGTTTACGTGGTCCGGATTTAACCAGTTAGTATTACCGGTACCAAGCCAGTTGGCCGAGCCTAAGGATGCAGTAGATATGGCTACGGCAATTGCGGCTTTTAACTGTTGTTGTTTTTTTTTTAAACGCTTAAATTTTTCCATAGTTTCCGTACTTTGGATTTTTTTACGCAATAACTTAATATCCCGTTTCCGCAGAATTTTCTTTTGATTCCAAAAGCAAGTTAAACGACCGAATAATTTTTGGAGATGTTTTTGAAAATTGTTAAAATTTTGTTGTATCCTGTTACGGCCTTGTCCACCGTAGCAGCTTCTTATACGGCTGTAAGCACCAGAATGATTGCCACAATTGCGATCATTCCACCGATCTTTTGCCCTGGTGGTTGTGTGGTGTGGTGCAGCCATAACATTAAAGATCTCTTTTATTTGAACAATTATAAAAACTTAAATGGTCGACTTTACTTTATTTTTACGACTTTTATTAAGAAAGTTGACTGAACTTAAAAAAAGTCGAATAAATTTTATTTAGATTTGTATGTAAAATCATAAATTTTTACAGGTTTTAGGTCCGCAATTGCGAAGGGCTTCGAAAAATTTATCACCTTTAATTTAAAGAAAACAAAATTTTAACACGTTATATGGTTTGTATTAAATTAAATTATAAAGATATTTCTACATTTCTGAAACTCCAAATTTATCCGATATATACATTTATATATTATATATTTTAAATATATCAAAAGTTTAATACGGTTAATTACGTAAACAAACTTGCATATATCAATCTAATAAAACTTATATATATATATCTTAAACTTTTAAGATACTTTTAATATTTTTTACTTAAATTATTCTTAATATTTTTAATGTTAAAACGATAGGAAAAGTCGCAAAAGTGTGGTATAAAACTCCAGTTAGACGTTTTACATTTAAACGAACTGTAGCTATTTAATATATCTTTTTAAAGCTTTACATATTACGAAAGTTCGATATAACAGTAAATAAATTATATTTTTTAGTATATCCTACCAAACTGGGATTTATTAAAATTTTATAATATTTTAACTTTACAAATACATCTTTTTATCGTGGAAAATAATTATAGAATGATTTCCGTATATTAGCTCAGCCTTATTTTCCAGGCTTGGACCTACATTTACCTGGCATAAATACGTTTTCAATAATATTCAAAATATTTATTAACTAGTGTAATATTTAAAACGATATATATATTTAAACGTAAAATGTAAAATATAACGTTGAAATTAATATAATTCGTATCCAGAATTGACTTAATTATATTTACATGTTTATATACAGCTTAATTTCTACCAACGCGTTTTATAAACTTCGAATACGATAACCGTATTGTTCTTTATTAAACGGTAATAATGCTATTACAATAACTAAATAATGTTAAATACCGGAGGAGAATTACTTAAAATTAAGCAATATAAAGAAATTATAAACTTACTAATACAAATCTAACGGCGTTAATAGTTTTTTTAATCTTGGTAAAGTATTCTATTATTATACAAAGAAAAAAAGAAAAATTACCTAGTAAGCATGTAACGCATACGTAAATATAACGTTACAGAAGCTTAGTTAAGCCGTAACGTTAATACCGTAATAAGCGCTTCCCTTTTTTATAGTAATTATCTCTAATTGCTTAAAAAGCAATTAAGTTAAATAGCATATTCCAAGTTTGAATCTTAAATTTTATGCAGTATATTAGGTATTGCGGTAAGGTACGAAGGTAACACGGAGTCGGCGGCGTAATACCAAAATAAAGCCGTTTAAGGTACGTTATTACGGACCGGGAAAACATAACGTTAAGGCCGGCGGCGAATACGATAATATCGCTACGCTGCCGGGTTTTATTTATTAATTACGCGGGGATTCAGTTAACCGTTTTTACCGTTTTTGCGAATTAAATATCCGTACTGTTTTTTTTCTTTTTTTTGTTTCCCTTTTTCTTTTTCCAGAACCGTCGTATTAACATTATATTATTACCGTTACGTTTTGTATTTGCTTGTTTTTACGTTATCTTATCGCCGTTTTGTAGAATTTATTTTTTATTTTTTTAACGTTTATAAAATTATTATGTTCTGTATTTATATCGCTTACGTTACGTTTATTTATGTAAGGTAATATATAGGTCCAAGCCTGGAAAACAAGGCTGAGCCAATATACAGAAAGTATGCTACGATTAATTTTCACGATAAATACTATACTTAGTATTTTCAAATACGATAACTTTTTAAATGGTTTTTTATAGTTTGGATAGATTGCATACCTTAGTCCTGTTTTATTCCGATTCCAACTAGTGGTTGCTAATAAGTTTCGACCCTGGTGAACCTTATACCCGCTGGGGTTTAACAGGGTTCTTAAAGGCAGATAATAGCTTTGCACGGTAAACTTTAAAGATAAACCTTAAAAGCGTATGAAAAGCTTTGCAAGCCTTTGTTAGTTTTACGGTTAAAAATTCCAACTTCGATCGTTTTTATAGTTTCTTAAATTCCCATTTACCAAGATAATGTTACGAGAACGCTGCTCTCGTCTCAAGGATCTACCTTTAAGGCCTAGTACGGAAGTACGTTACGGCTGAATCTCGGCTAAGGAGGCTTGGCCTCTTAAGTAATCTAGGTAATTCAGGTAATCTGGAACAGATTATATAAATTATATAAATTCCCGATATACTTACTGTAATAACGATGGATATATAATAAACCAATTTTTTATGTAAATAGCCTTTAAATAATTTCCATTTTTAATTATTAATTTAAGTTTTTAATTAGAGGTACCGTTTTTTATTAAAGGAAAAATCTGCAAATCTTTTTAACGAACAAATTTTCAAATTACTTATCGTATTATTGTTACCTGTAAATTAAAACCCCTTTTTCGGATACTACTTATACTTTTAGGTAAATATATAACAGGTTCGTTACATTTTAATAGCTTTTTAATTAATAACCGACAAACGATTTAAGGTTTAATTAAACATAAACTTTTCTAAACTTAATAAAAACAATATTATAAAACGACATTTAAAAATAAATAATACATTTAATCCCCATTACAGGCTAATACGGAATTAATAATAAAATTAAACAACTTATTCCCAATTAAAGAAATATTTTAACTTATCGATAATATAACATTTTCCGTAACCCGAACTTAAAACGAACATTTGTCTGCTTAACAGTAATCCTCCTTTTCCCTTAAAGATACTATTAAAGTACGAAACAAATTAAAAAGTAAAAAAAAGTACGAAAAAGAAAAGCCCGAAACCGCAAAGCCAGAATTTAAAGGCAAAAACAAGAAACTTACGGCAGAAAAAAAAATGAATTTCTTGGCAGCAAAATTTCGAACCTTAAAAAAGCAAAATGCCAAACTTGCCCAAAAAAAAGAAAAAAGCCTTTGTACCATTATTGTTCGACTTTAACCCGTATCGCGAATCTCCTATCCCCCCTCCCGGATATCATGGAATACTTGAAATTAAAAAACACAAGCTAGCCCTTTTTAAACCCTATAATGGATTTATAAACGTAAAAAAGTTTCTAATCCAAACCCGGATTTATTTTAAGTTTTACCAAAATTCCCTAGTGGAAAATTATTAAAAAATACTGGCTATTTCTTAAGTATTTACAGGAAAAGTCCTTTTATGGTTCGAGCTAATTCTGAAGGATTACTTAAAAAATTACCCTAAAAGTTTATCGGACGTTATTAATTATATTTTTAGTGACTATAAACATTTCGAAAATAAAATACAAGCCTTATTCGGAAATACCGATAAAAAATAACATGCAGTAAAACAACTACATTTATTACGATAGTTTAAATTAACAGCAAAATATACGGCCGAGTTTAATCGCCTAACCGCTATTTCGTAATTACTAACAAACGCATTTTTTTATCCATATTATGACGGCCTGAAACTTTAAATTAAAAACGAAATATATAAAGTACCCAAAATAAAATCTTTTAAGAAATACATAAATTAAGCCATTATTGCCGATCGACGTACGTTTAACAAGTATTTCGAAAAGAAAGGATTTAACAAGCGAAAAGATAACAAAAGTTCGAATAAACGAATTCAAAAAAGAAGGAACAAACTTTAAAAAGAAGCTAATATAACTTCGAGAAATCCCAAGACAAATAAGTTTAAAATAAAATGTTTCAACTGTGGCAAGAAAGGTTATTACAAAAGCGAATGTCGCTTCCTAATTAAACGAAATACCAAAAAAAAGGAATTCCCCAGCCTTAAAAAAAAGTACGAATAACAAAACACGAAGTAAATAATAAAAACGAGGAAAAGGAAAAAAAAAATCAGCATTACTTCTTTCCAGCCAAAATTTACTATCGTTACAATAAGTAAGGTCCAAAATTACAACCTAGATTACGAAAATTGCTATATTTGCCGAAACTTTACGGTTAAAGCTTACAAATACCATCCCGGACAAGTAACTTCTAGGATAACTATAAAACTAGAATATATTTATTACTTTAACGCACAGGAATCCAAAATATACGACGAAAATGGTTAATTACGACTAAACTCTAATAATTACGGACAGTTATTCCTTAAGTTTTGTAAGCTTCCCGAATATACGGTATATCGTAAGCTTGATATTACCAGAATATAACCCCCGAACAACCATAACCTTTTTAACTTTTTTACCTGTTACGATTATAATTATCTAACTTATTTGCAAATTAAGGAAAATAACGATTATTAACCCGGATAAAAAAATAACTTCGATATAAAACCTAATAAAAGATGCTAATATATAAAAGTTTAACAATAACCAGAATATCCCAAATCTTATTACTTACATTCTAAATCTAAACAAAACTAATAAGCCAGAATTCAAAAATGCATATGTTACTTACTTATATTATGCGAGATATATAAAGGTCTAGCAGTAAGAATATACCCATGGGAGGTTAAAGGTAAGCTAAATTCTCCTTTACTTAAAGAAAAAAAATCCAACCTAACTTTCCATTACTTCAGAACCTTAGTGCAAGTTCGGGAAACGAACTTGGTTTAAATATATAGACGACCATTATTCCAAATACGCAGTTAGGAAGGCTCGCAAATAAAAATACTTTTAACGCAGCCAAACCTATTAATGAAAAAACTCCAAAAGCTCTCGACGATAAAGCATCGAAAAGCCTAACGATACAAAACCTTATGTAAGGCCAGAACAAAACTTAAAAATTAAATCGAAATTCCAATATACTACAAAAATAAGATATTTAAAACCATAATTAACTTAAGTGCGGAAAAAAACTTTATCTTATTTACTATGGCAGAAAAGTACCAGATCCCTTAAAGGTACAAATTACAGTTTTATAAATTACGTACTGTCGATTAAAAACCTATCTACTTACGAAAACGGCCGAATTTTCCGGGAAACAAAAAAGTTTCCAGTTTAGATACAAGAATATTTAAAAGGAATTATCTTTGATATAGCCGACATTTTAAAACATAACGTTATCTTAAAAATGCCCTGGCTCCAATCCAGCAACCTACGTATTAACTGAAAAAAACGAACATTTTCCTAAAAGGATAAAATAAAGATTTCAGAAAAGAATAATTAAAAAATCTGCGATATTATTAAAAAAGTACGAATTTTAAATTAGGATATTATAATGCTTCCAGAATATTAGAGGTTTAAAAAATTACAAATTACCTCCTTATAACTAATAAGATTATCGGATACCTATTAAAAAAAGATACCACTTTAAGTTCTACAAAATTTATTATATAAACCTAAAAAAGTCGAAAATACTATAGAAAAATATATAGTTAAATTTGAAAAAAAGGTACATTCAGCTTTTTAACTTTCCCGCAAAATATCCCGTCCTTATAGTTCCGAAAATAAAGGACGGCAAGCAGAAAATTAACAAAAACGGAAACCCAATTTTCGAAAAAGTTATCGATTACAAACAATTAAATAACATTACGGTTAAAAACGGATACCTTTTAACCCTTATAAATATTTTTAAAAAAACGCTAATAAAGCCAAATAGTTTACCGAACTTAACTTTCGCAACAGCTATTACCGCATTAAAATAGATAAAAGCAAAAAATGGAAAACGGCATTTAAAACAATATATAGGCTTTATGAATATAAAGTAATACCTATAAAACTTATTAACGCCCCTGCAAGTTTCTAATAGCTGGTTATAATAACTTTTAAACAGTTCTTAAATAAGTTTATGTTCGTTTATCTTAACGACATCCTCATTTATTCCGAAACCTTAAAAGAATATAAAAAACATGTTATTCAGATATTCAAAACGCTAAACGAAGCAAATATACGCGTTAACCCAGCAAAAAGCATATGGCACATATAAAAAATAGACTTTCTAAGTTACACGATTACCCTAGGACAAATTCAAATCCAAGATTTTAAGCTAGAAGCAGTTAAAAACTGGCTAATTCCAGATAAAGCAACCGTTACGGATATCCGTCAGTTCCTAGGATTTACCGGATAGGTACGTAACCTAATTAAAGGTTATGGAGGGATAGCCAGTCCTTTAACGAAACTTATTACCAAAAAATATGTTAGAAAAAAAATTCGAACTCCTAAAAAAAGCCAAAAAAACCTTCCAGGAAATCAAGGACAAGATTACCAATGCCCCCGTAATAAAGCTTCCCAATTACTACAAAAAGAAGCAATTAAGGATAAATACATTAAACTACGTTTTCGGAGCAGTTTTAAAGCAATTAAAAGATAATAGGAAATAGTACCCAGTAGTTTATTTTTCCAAAGCCCTTAAAAATGTTAAACTTAGATACCTTACCTACAATAAGGAATTACTAACGATTATTTTAATACTTAAAAAATAAAAACCTTTCTTTATCGGAACCAAAAAATCTTTTAACATTTACTTAAATTATAAAAATTTTACTCGATTTATAACAACTTAGGATTTAAATAAACGCTACGAAACATGAATGGTTTTCCTATTAAAATTTAACTTTAAAATCTACCATATCAAAAGTAAAAAAAATATCTAGACGGATATTCTAAACCGCCAAGGCAATTATAACTCTAAAGTCCCAAAACGTAACATACAGATGTTATAAATTACAAAAAACCGCACCTTACAGTTATGCATAACCCTAAAATAACCTACGTCAAAACTCCTAATATAATTCAAAAATTCTTATAATCTAAATAAACAAAAAAAAAAATAAAACAACTAAAGGGAAAACATAAGGACTAACTTTTATACTATAGCAAAATTTACATACCCAAAAAACAACAGAAGCAATTTATCAAAAAATTCTACGAAAACCCCCTATACGGATACCAAAAAATCTTCAAAATTACTAAACGATTATAGGAAAAATACAACTTCCCCAAACTTTAACAAATAATTAAATAATTAATTAAGGATTGCAGCATTTGCAATAAGGCTAAAACAGCCCGATATAAACTATACGGCCTACTGCAACTTACTGATATTCCTAATAAAACATGAAATATTATTATTTAGAATTTTATTATTAACTTATTCCTATCAAAAAATCCAGTTACGGAAATTAAATATAATGGAATATAAGTAATCATTAATCGATTTACTAAGTATAAATATTTTTTACCTTTTAAAGAAAACGCAATAGCAAAATAATTAACCTATATATTTATACGATATTACCTCGATAAATACGGAATACCAAAAAAGGTTATCTTTAATAAAAACAAGTTATTGATTTTTAAATCTAACACCAGCTTTTTTAAGCAAATTAACGCCAAACTTAAATTTTTTATAACATATTATCCCTAAACGGATAAAAAAACTAAGCGATTAAATTAAATACTGGAATAATACTTATAAAATTATATTAATTACTAATAAAACAACTAAATAAAGCTTTTACTATTTACTTAAATAACTTATAATATCTTTATTAACGAAAACATAGGCATATCGCCATATACAGCGGTATATAAATACGAAACAAAAACTTAACGTTTAAAACAACCACTAAACAAAGCCTTTATAATTATCATAATTGCACCACGAGCAGAAACAATAGCAACAAAAGTTAAAACGGTACAGGCCCGTTTAAAAGTTAAATTATAATTTCTTTAATAACGAATAACTTAATATTACAACAAAAAAAAATTAAGGAATTAATCTTGTTAAAAAAAACAAAGTTTACTTACTACGGCAAAAACAAAACGCAACTTTAAACATTTCACAAATCAAAACGAAAAAACCCAACGACAAGCTCGATTTCAAAAAACTCGGCCCTTTTAAAATTAACGAAATTATTTCCAAAACTAACTATCGACTGTTATTACCCAAACAATAAAAATACACCCTATCTTTCACATTTTCTTACTTAAACCAACACCGAAAAATACCTTGCTAAAAAAAAACTTAAAACTAAAAAACAATACCGACAAGTACGAAATTGAAAAAATACTAGACTCCAAAATAATCAAAAATAAAATTCAATACCTAATTAAATAAAAAAATACTTATATAAGAAAAATATGTAAAAGTTACTTAACTATCTAACGAACGTAAAAAACTTAATTAAAAAGTTTTATCGCCAGAACCTTAACCGACCGTCTCCAGCACGGCCAAAGTCGCAAACGATAACGGTTCCCCGCTTAAATTTAACCCTACGGCGTTCCAATCTAAAAAAAAATAAACGCTTCCGTTATGGCATTTATTTCCGAAACAAACCGTACTTGCTTTTCCTCCACACGCCGCTGCTTTTCTTCCATTTTCTCTTGTTCCTTTAATTAATCCAACTCCAAACTTTCCTTTAACATTTCTAAAACTTTTTTCTTAAAAAAGTCCTGTTAAAAACGTAAACGTTTTAATTAACCAATAAACTCTTTTGTTTTTCTTTCCGCGGCTTCCTAGTAAACCAAAAATTCGTCTTCTAACTTACGCTATTCTCTTTACAACCGCTCCTACGTTTCGTTCACTTTCTTTAAAAAATTCATAATCAAAACGTCACAAAAAAAACATTAATAACGGGTACAATTATCGTAACTTAAATACTCTGGAACAAAGAAACACTCAGACTTACTAAAACGAATACAGTTGGAACACGGAAAAACCCTAATACCAAATTTCTTAATTAAAATAACACGATCGTTCCGAAAATCGCGCTGGTTTAAACGAAATTTTCTTTTTTGTTTTTCAATAACACCTAACATATTAAATTTTAACTCAATTCAAAAGTAACTCCGGCAAAAAAAAAGTTACTTACCGTTTTTATCTTTAAAACAAAAATCCTTAAAAAAAAAATATTACGAAAATACTACTTTCGTTTCAAGGATCTATCTTTAAAGCCTAACGCGGAAATACGCTACGGCTAAATTTCGGTTAAGGAAACTTAACCCTTTAAGTAATCTAAGTAATTTAGGTAATCTAAAACAGATTATATAAATTACATAAATTCCCGATATACTTACTGTAATAACGATAGATATATAATAAACCAATTTCCTATATAAATAACCTCTAAATAATTTCGTTCCTTAACTATCAATCTAAGCTTTCAATTAAAGGCACCGTTCTCTCATTAAGGGAAAAATCAGCAAATCTCTTTAACGAACAAACCTCTAAATCACTCATCGTGCTATTATTACCTGCAAATCAAGACCCCTTTTTCGGATACTGCTCATACCTCCAGGTGGATGTATAACAGGTTCGTTACAGATAATAACCGAACATAATATGCTACGTAACCTTTAATATACGATGCCGGTTCTTTGTAATAAAAAAGCTTGCGTAGAAATTATTACGGTTATAACAATTAATTCCGATAAAAACACCGGATTTTTTAAGGCCGTCGACGTTACTATCGACTTGGAAAAACTTTTATAAAAATATCGAATTCGGCTTTTTATTTTCGGATATTACATAAGTCTCCAAAACAAAAATAACCGACTTTCCGAACAGCTTATATATCGCAATCTTATTTCGGCAGAAATACTATTAATAAAACTGTAGGCGGATAATAACGAAATATTAAAGGATTCCGAAATGCAGTTATTAAAATAATGTACGTTGGAACAATATAAACGGTGGTTTGCTAAGCTGTACAAGATAACAAAGGGCTTCCAGGATTGGGATCGAAATCGACGTAAATAAGAACTGCGAAACGGAAAAAGGTAATAAAGCTAGAAGTTAAGTAATAATTTATTATTTTATCCAAGTGCATATACGGTTACGTTTCCTCGAAGGAAAGTTACGTTTATTTATATGAAACGTTTTTATATAACATATTTTCATTATATAATTTTTAATTACGATTTAATTTTTAATACACTGCTTATATTCCGTTATCGTTTTGCTGCCGCTTTAACGAGTAAATATATATTTTGTTTTAAATATCGCAAGGCTTATAAATTTATAAATCTTAACGCGTTATTTTATTTACTTTACGTAAATGCGCCGTTATTAATGCGTTAACTTTTTAGTATTTAATCAGCGGAAAGAATTGAAAGTAACGTTTTAGATTTTATAATCTTTTTCGATTAAGTTATTTTTTATTTCAACGTAATTCGTAATGCTAATGGCAACCCTATTATCGACGCCGACGGGAATAAGGTTTACGAATACGATAACGATTTCCGTACCGAGATCTATAAGGCGGTATTACGCCTATGTACCTTTTTTAAAACATTGGAAAAAAATTAGCTTTCCGGTTTTGCTATAACGGGCGTTAAGAAAAAAGTTAATCCTTTTTCATAATTATAGTTACGTTATTAATATAACCTTTTCAAAAAACCTAGTTATTTATCCTGTTTAAGTGTCCCTTTGTTATATTTTAATGTAAGTATAACATTTCCGCCTTGCCAGTAATACCGTAAATATATTGCCGTATATGCGTATAACTGTTATTTCATTAACGAAACGTTAACAAACTAACGTTTAAATTACCGCTTAAAAAAGATAATTATATGCCGTTTCGTACCCGGTAACTATAGGTATTAACTGTCGACCTTAACCAAGCGTATCCTCCGAGATAAAATGGCCGTTGTAGTTACTTTTACTTTAGGTCTTATTTGGTCTGCTGCCGACATGGCAACGTCTCCCTTACGTATCGCTAATATTTAGCTATCGTTGAGTTCCCGTACCGCCGTATTTTTATATTTCGTTACGTTCCGTTATTATTATATAATCTTTATATTAACGTACCGTTATGTAATCGCCATTTTTAAGGTTTCGGGATTTAAGGCGTTATTGAAATTTATGCTTAAGTATTTTCTTTTTTTATTAATATAATATGATTACTGTTTATCGTAATACCGTCGTAACGCCGGCTTAATCAAATCTTTCCTTCCTTTTTTTAATTTCTTTTATGTTACTTTCCTAGCAATATCTTGCATTATATTTGTTCGTTACTTTAAACGTTCTTTAATAACCCCTTAATTCCGGTTACAGCCGTATCTATTTTATAAACATTTAAGCTAATCGGATAGCTTAGGTTTATTAAGGTTATTTTTATAAAATTCGGTTATTTTAAAGTCGCAACCTTAAAAGTTCTTCACCGGTTCCCAAGTAAGGCGGTATAAATGTAACCATTTAATTTTATATTAAAAACCTTACTTAATGTTCCTAAAATTTAAAATCTTTTTACAATGCCATTCAACTTTCTTTTAATTATTAAGGTTGGTAACGATAACGCCTTCTGTACGCGTATCTTATTCCGCGTTAATGTTTCTTTAGCCTAATAAGCCCGGTTTATAACTTTAAATTAAAAAGGTATAAAAAGCCGAGAATAAGTTATAATAAGTAGGTAGTTATACGGCGACGGCGTAAGAGTATATCTCAATTATAAAGAAAAAGCCTATTTTTTTATCGTTAAGTTTAATGCTAAATTTGCCGGATTTTATATATAGCGTATTAACTTATATACGTTTCTTTTCGTTAAACCTATCGGCGTTAAAACGGTATCGGTTCGCTTGCTTTATATAACGGTTTTAAAACTCCGTTATTAATGCTTTATTATTCTAAAACCCATTTTAGCTTATTTATATAATACGAAATATTATTATACTTTTATTATTACGCTGCCGTTTTAAAGGCTTTTAAGTTACGGAGCGGTTCCGTTTTTATATTAAGGTAAAATTCGTAATTAACTAAAACGGCGAAATATCAGTTATATTTTATATATAATTGTTAGTAACGAATTTAATTATAAGATGTTAATTTACTTAATTGTTTTAATAAAGAATAATACCTTTAAAGGTATTACTTCGTTATAACGTTTATTACCTTCGTCTAGCCGCTAATATACGGGTAATACGCAGTTGAAACGCGTAACATAGCGGCTAAACATCAACCTAACCTTTTTAAAAAAATAAAAACAAATTATATACCTTAATCAAATATTATCGTAGCCGGTATATCATACAAACAGTATATATGCAAGGTAAATAATATAGGTCCAAACCTGGAAAACAAAGCTGAGCCAATACACAGAAATCATGCCACGATTAATTTTCACGATAGATATTATACCCAGTATCTTGGAACACGACAACTTTTCAAATGGTTTTTCACGGTTTGGATAGATTATACACCTTAGTCCTATGCCTTACTCCGATTCCGACTGGTGGTTGCCGATAAGCTTCGGCCCTGGTAAACCTTATGCCCGCTGGCCACGGTTCAGCAGGGTCCTTGAAAGCAAAGAATAGCTTTGCACGGTAAACCTTAAAGATAAACCTTAAAAGCGCATGGAAAGCTTTACAAGCTCTCGCCAGTTTCACGACTAGAAAGTCCAACCTCGATCGTTTCCACGGCTTCTCAAGTTCTTATCAATCAAGATACGAGCCAAAACAATACAACATGCCACACGAATACGAAATATACAAACGGTATATATAGGAAAAGAAAACGTTAACAAAAGTGTTTATGGATATATCCTTTATAAAGGCAAAATAACGCGTTTTCGAAAAGTAATAATTACTACGAAAACGTATTTATAAATATACTCGAGATTTTAACAAAATGGCAATAAACTAACGTAATCTACCGATATATCGTTTCATAAACGGAACGATGCCGGTAAACAGTTAAGCAATCCAGTATATAAAATTTTAAATGTTTTAATACGGTGGCAAAAATAACATCCTTATATATAAATATAACTATACCTCGAGATAAACGTAACCAGTAATAACTTCGTCCTAATAAATCGTATGTTTTATAAAGGGTTAAATAACCAACCGGCATTACGTTATAATTACGATATAAAATCTAAAACTTATATACGTTATCGTTTAATATAAATAACCTATCCCGAACGTAAATACGCCCTTATATGGCCTTATAATCGGTTTTTATAACATTAAATTCCTTCCGGATACTTTACTTAAAATGTTTAGAAATTAAATGAATTAATGCACCTAAAATATCGTTAACCAGATAGGAGAACTTATAAAAATTATCAATAAGTACGTTTATCGGCTTGTTAACGTCCATAATATATACTTTCAAAAAAGTGCCCTATCGGTTAAATAAAAGCATTATGCTATATCGGTACGCAAGCCGGTCGTCAGTTTTATTACAGCGATCCGCTGGCTATACGCCAAATTAACGCGATAAGGCGTTTAAAATCGTAACTTTTTTCCGGGTTTATAAATTATCTAAAATCAAATATTATTAAGGAATTTAAATTACCGGACGTAGCTTTAATTTAAAAGCTTTCTGATAACAAAATACCGGAAGTTTTTATAATTGGTAATAGTTTCGACGGAGTTTTCGGCTTTTTATAAATCCGGGCGTTATTTCTTAAAAGCTTTAATAATAATTAGTAAACTTTTATTGTAAATTTCGTAATTACATTCGGCTAAGTTATACTTAACCAAAAAAAAACGACGGGTTCTAAAATAGCTTAAGCGTTATATTAAGAAAAAAACTCCTCCTAACGCCGAATTAAAAACGTCAGTTTCTAAAACCGTACGATATTAAAAGTCGTAATAGGATAATATTGGACCTATCGAAAAAGTTTCTTTAAATTATCGAAACGCTTTTTTAACGTAGTGGGTTAAAAAGCCCGTTTATTTAACCTTATTTATTAAGTTAATAAGGGGCTTGCCGATTTATAAAAAATCTTTAATAAATCGACGGTAAAATTCGCAAAACTAATAAACGTTATAACTTATATAATGTTTTAAAAAGTTTTTATTATTAAATAAAATTTGTTTTATTAAGGTTTATAACGATACTATCGGTAAAGATTAACAAATTTAAATTATCTTGTCTTCGTAACATTAAATTCCCATTTATAGATATTTACTATTAATTTTATATTTATAAAATAACGAAATACTTCATATACATAACCCTTATATTCTTTTTTATTCTTGTTATAAATAAATACGTCGTCGAGGTACGCTATAACGTATTTATTTAAAGGATTATATAAAATATAATTAATGTAATTCTAAAACGAACTCGGAACGCGGGCTATATCAAAATCTGCCACTAAATATTTGAATAAACCAAACCTTATTATAAAAGCTGTTTTTCAGTTGTTGTCCAAAACGATACGTAAGCAATTAAAAGCCGTTATAATATCAAGCTTAGTATATATACGCGCCGAACACAAATTATTTAAAGTTTTGCAAATCAAGGAAATTAAATAACGCTTGTTTACTATAACATTATTAAAACCACGGTAATCAACATAAATACGTACGCTACCTTTTAATTTTTTATTAAGCAAAATAAAAACTATCATAGAAAGATTAGTAAAATAAATAAAACCTTTTTGCATAAAATTATCGATATATTTCCGTACCGCTAATAATTCGTACGGTAATATAACTCGTAAGTAGCTATATAAAGACGTCTAGCTACGAAATAAGTCGATTTTATGATCAAAAAGTTAATGCAACGGCAATTCGTTAGCGCGACCAAAAATAAACGCTTTTATGTATTGTTAGAAGATCAGAATAGTAAGGTAACCCATATATTAATGGCAGTTTGAAACCTGACTTTCCCTCCATTTCTAAAAAGAAACCACCCATACATCTAGCCGACCCCCGCATCATGTTCGTGACGTAGCCCTAATGCGTACATCCTTGGGCTTATCGCCGACCCCCGCATTTACTCCTGGGCTTTTAGCCTTATAACATCTAACAAAACCCTACCTTTCTCGGAGGTTTTGCCCCTAAAACCCCTATACGTTCCCCTGGCAATAACGGCGACATCTTTGCTAATATGCAACTATTACGTAATTATTAAATAACGATCTAAATATTTCTGTAAATTTATAACGGTAATACCCCGTTAACGTCTTAAAGCAATATCCCAAATAATCCGCAAATTTATAACGGTAATATCTTAACGGCAACTTTCTAACGGCAATATTTTAAATAAAATCTTTACAAGTTTTATAACGGCGAAGTTCCTGCTAGTACGCAATTGCCACGCAATTACCGTTAACTCCTAGCCCAACCGTTATTCCTTAACCTAACCGTCGACCCCTATTCCAACCGTTAACCTCTAGCCTAACCGTCGACCCTTAGCCCAAAGTTACCTTGCTAACCGGCGACGCTCCTGCTACCGACAAAATCTCTGCTGCCACCAAGCAACGACCCGAATTCTGTACCGGCGACGTTCCTGCTACCGGCAAAATCTCTGCTGCCACCAGCTAACGGGCCGAGGTCCAATATCGGCGACGTTTCTGCTACCGGCAAAATCTCTGCTGCCACCAGGCAACGACCGAACAGTCCCGTAGGTCCTGTACCGGCGACGTTCCTGCTAAGCAACTCCCCGCGTACAGCCCCGTCGAGCTATACCGGCGACGTCCCTATAATAACAGCTTATAACAACGATAACAGCAACTTACAACAACGGCCTGCAACGGCGACAACGGCAACCTGCAATAACAACTTGCAACGGCAACAACGGCGACCTGTAACAATAATCTGCAACGGTAATTGCTTAACAGTAACGGCCTAATGGCAACGGGTTAACGACGGCGTTAACAGCAAAAACTTATCGGTCGGCTAATTCGAATAAGTCGGTACGGTATAGCAACTAATAAAATAAAAGATAATAACAAAGCAACAACGAAATAGTAACGAAATAACGACGGAACCAGCGACAAAACAATAACGAAACAGTAATAGGACAATAACGGGATAACGGCAATACAGAATTAAAAAAATATCAACAACAAGACGGCTCCTTGCCGGTCTGACCTAAAATGGGAAAGTTTCAGTCTGTTATGTGTTGTTAGGAGGTTAAAGTAGCAAGGTAACCTATATATTAACGGCAATCTAAAACCTGACTTTCCCTTTATTTCTGGAAAGAAACCATCTATACATATAGCCGACCCTCGCATCAAGCTCGTAACGTAGCCCTAATACATACATCGGGCTTATCGCTGACCCCCGCATCTGCTCCTGGGCTCTTGGCCCCATGACACCTAATAAACGCCTTTGCCAAATCGTAATATTCGGGTAATAACTTTTCTAGAATTTCGGTTATCGTTAAGGATGGCTTACCGTTGAGGTATTTCTGTATATTTTTTCGGTTACACGGCGTAACCAAAACGTTTCGGCTATTTAATTATAAAAAGCCCGTAATTTAAAAAGTATGTATCTGGGTTGTTACGGTACTAGCGTTGCGGCTTAGTTAAGTTACTGTAACGTTATATTTACGCCAGCGTTCCGCACTTACTAAGTAGTTTTGCCTTTTCTTTCTTATGCAACAACAAACTACTTTACCCAGACCTAAAAGACGATCAGCGCCGTGATGCGGGTCGAGGTTATCGTTCTAAATAAAAATGCTACAAAAACTATATTAAACATTAATAACGCCGCTTCGTTAATTAAAAAATAATTAAAAAAAGAAAAGCCGTTATTTCCCGGAAGTTATCCCTAAAAACAAGAAGTTTCGCTAAAGATATAAAATTAATTATGATATCTTTTAAACGGCAAAACGTTAAAAAGTTAATAACGCGGAAAAGCCGTACCTAAACCAGGTCGCTTTAATATTGAAAAGGAAAAGATAAAGCAATAAAAACTAGGATTAAATTTATTTAGGTAAATGCTGATAAAAGTTCCGATACTATTTCGCAATCGATACGTATAATTCCGTTATCTAATCGATATTTGGATTATGTTATCAGAATTAAGATAACTTTAAAATAATATTAACGTTATTTAAAAGTTACTGATATAAAGTAATCTTTTCCGTAACAAAACTTATACGGAACCGTAATATATACGCGGAAATAACGGAACCGGTTACGGTATTATCTATCAACTGGAATTAACAGGCTTAGAAAATGGTGGAAAAAAGTTATTTTAATACGTAAAGTTATTATTAATAAATCGCAGAAGTAAATAACCGCAATTAATTATATTTCGCGTTAATACCAATACGTTACCGAAAAGTTCTAATTAAAACGAAAACGAAAATAATATATTAGGACTTGTAAAACGTATATAGAAATCGAATTTATTATTATCTTAATAACTTAATAGAAGCCTTTAATTATAATTTATTCTAGGAATTAATCTTTTTCTTATGATGCACCGTTACCGTTACAGGATGTAAACGGCGTATTTTTATAACTGATTGTAGTCGCCGATTTAGGCAAATAAAAATAATACTCCTTTTTTGCGTAATATATATAAACCTTTATTTTACGCCGGCGTCACCTTTTCTTTATATTTAAAAAATCGTATAAATCGTTTTCTTTAACCGTTAAAACGTCTAATTACATAGGCTTCAATTCGGGCGTTACGAAAACGTTACCTTATTGTTACGGTATTAAAATGTAATTACTTAAATACTTTATTATACGTTTACAGAAAACACGGTCCGTTATATTATTAAAACAGTCTCTAAATAAGTATATTTAAGTTATATCGTTTTCGGAACCTGGGAGTTATATTTGCGATACGATGGCTTTTTATAACGTCTCGTTAACTTTTTGCTGCAATACGATAACGCGTAAAGTCGGCGGTTACTGGTTTTAATCGATTAATTATATAAAGATACCAATAAAATCGGTAAAGGTAATTAGCCTTTATTCCAAGATTTGGAAATTCTTAAAAGTTTACGTTAATCCATCGACCGTAATATATATTTGATTCAAAAACAGCAGCATATTACTTATATTACGCTAGTTATACGACTTTATTTCGGAATTTAATAATCATACTGCCACGTTATTAACTTTATCGTATACGCGTAAATAAATATCTCTTTGAAGCCTGTATAAAACATATATAATGCGGTTAACTGGCGAAAAATAAAGGCTCCGGTTTATAGGAAACTTTAAACGTATTAAAAACCTTTAATTAATATATTTCTTTTAACGGATTGTTGGATTTTTAACGTCTTTTTTATATATAGGGAGTTTGAAACTACGCAAGGTTAATTTCCGACATATTAATAACAGGTTATATTAATTATAAAGATAACGTTAAAATATAAATTATAAAAACGTTAAAAAATTTGTTAATACGTTGTAAAAAGATATAACTTAACGCGTTAACCGCTTTACGGCTACCAAACGTTTTCGTAATAACGCATTTTCGGTAATTCCGTTCAGGGCCTGCTATTGTGATTTTTTAAGAACAGTTAGTTATTCGCAAAATTACTAGTTTTTATGTAATAATTACTTTACTTTCCGGAATAACGATTTCGCGGTTACGAAACGTTTCTATAACTTGTTTTTATTTCGTACTGTAAGCGTTTATAATTATTTTCGAAATTTATAAAAATATCGTTAAGATTTTCAAAAACTATTCGTTTATTTCGAAAACCCGGTTTAATAACGTAAAATTGAATAAGATTTGTACCGTAATAGAAACAAGGTAAAGAAGTCCATAAAAAGATTTTTAAAAATTCATAAGTCGAAGTAATAACGCTATATTACTACTTTATATTTAATTAAGTGCGGGAATATTAATACTTGTAATGTTCTCCTCCGAGATTAAAATATTTAGCCAAGTTATATCAACTTCCAAAGCTCGGTTATCAAGTAAGGTTATATCATAAAAGTTTATTTTTGAAGGTATAAAAAACTATCACGGCGCTAATCGTTTTCTTAATCTTGGTAAAGTAATTTATTATTTCACAAAAAAAAGGGAAGATTACATAATAAACGGGTAGCTCTTACTCAAATATAACTTTACAGTAGCTTAACTAAGCCGTAACGTTAGTATCGTAACAATACGTTTAAAGATTTGAAACTTAACCTCGTTTTTTATAAGCCCTGTTACTTTTTTCCATAAAGGATACTTATTTTCTTTTACGTGAACGATATTATCGCCGCGTATAAAAGAGAAAACCAAGTTTTCGTCGATCGGTTAATTTAATAAATACAGAAACGGTATACCTTGATAAAATTAGAAATTTTAATATTTTAAAACATCGAAATAATCAATGGTAAATTTAATTAAAAAGTCTAGTTAATTTAATCCATCTTTATAAATAGGTTAGTTAAATTAATTTTTAAAAAAATGTACATAATCTTTTAAAAACGTTCATAAAAAAGGCCGAATTATTGCCAAACTCTAATTTGCCCTATTTAGATTTTATTAATAGATACCTAAAAAAATCAATTTCATTTTTTATGTTACGGTTTATACGTAATCCGATATATTTTTACAATATTTCGATTTGGCAGATTTAACTTTAAGTTTCGTAATATATATTATAAGGTAATTAATTACATTACAGGGTACCTAATTAGTATTAAAACGTTAACTTTATAATTCTGTAACTATAATCCGTTAAATATTTGAACTAATACCTTTTTTAGTAATAATATAATTAATCGAAAAAGTTTTTAAGTTCACGTTATAAAATAACAAACGAATAAATAAAATATAATAACTATTTTTATAATTAAAACGAAAAGGTTATATCTTATATAAGTTATTAAGCAAGGTAATAACTAAGTCCAAGCTTTTTTCCCCAGGCTAAGCTAATATATAAAAAATCATTTTACGGTATACTTTTTACAATAAATATTACATCCAATATCTTCAAACACGATAATTTTTTAAACGGTTTTTATAATTGAGATAAATTACATACCTTAATTCCGTACCTTACCTCGATTCCGATTGGTAGTTGCCGATAAGCTTCGGCCTTGGTAAACCTTATGCCTGCTGGCCACGGTTTAGCAGAGTTTTTAAAAGCTTTATAAAAAATAACTTAATATGGTAAACCTTAAAAATAAACCTTAAAAATAACCTTAAAAGCTTACGAAAAACTTTATAAGCTTTCGCTAGTTTTACGATTATAAAGTTTGACTTCGGATCGTTTTTACGGCTTTTCAAATTACTATCTATTAAAATAGCAATTAAAATAATACGACATATTATTTAAATACGAAATATTTTTATCCCTAACGGAAAAACTTTAATAAAACCTATTTTATTTACGGAACGTTAATTTAAAAAAACAACTGGATAAATTAAGGCAATTAACCCTTTTATCTATTTGGGGAATATTTCTTCACAAGATGGACTTTAACCTTTGATTTTCGAATACCGTTTAATGCTTAATAATACAAAGAATACATTTTTAGACCAGTTTATTTTTGCAAAATCTTAAATTAACGGAAATATTACTAACACAAATAAAGGATTATAACGACAAATTTAATAATGCCGAAATTCTGTTATTAATACAATATACGATAAAAGGTTACGAAGGATAATTTGCTTACCTGCTTAGGATTACGAAGAATTTTCCAAATTCCGACAAGAATTGACGTAGATAGGAGCGGGACTAGGCAGTTTAAAATCGCCTTGGTGTGACGGCTGGGCTAGTTAATCAATTATTAAACCTAGTTGTGCGGGTTTATGTTGGCAGTGATACTGTGAGAAACTAAGCAATAAGGGATAAACTAGTTACGTTTAGTAATAATAGATAACTAAGGGAAATTTAGGTAATTAAGTTATATTATAAACTGGTATTATTTAAAATTATGGGAAATAATAAGCGTATATATCTTTTTTGTTAATTTATAGTGATTATTATTGATTATTCCGGATTACGGTTTTTTATTGTTGTCGTGGTAATTATTAGTAATTAAATTATTATGATTATTTATGATTACCGGATTTGCCGTAATTACAAATTACGTGATTTAAGTTTATAGTCGGAATTTGTCCTTTTGTAGTTTTCGATTGTTTTAAAAAGGCTAAGTTTTGTTAGGTTATAATACGATTTTCTTTTTAGGATTTTTGCCTTTAAAAATTATTTTGTTTGTTTATAAATTTTGGTAAGTAACTTCTCCTTTTTATTATTACTTTTTTGGTAATTAATATGTTTAATCGAAAAAATAAGATTCGTTGCAAGCTACGTTTTTTTATTGTTCGTCGTGTTGAATTCGTGAAAGTTTTTAACGATTTTGGTTTTGAAGTTATATTTTGTTTTTGGTATTTTTTAAAAGGATTAAAGTACGAAATAATAGAAAATATGTCGCGATATAAAAAGTATGTTTTCCGGGGCCGTTTTTATAATAAAACCGGCGTATCGGTATTTTTATTGTAAAGTATTTATTGTAAATATTAACGTTTTAAACGGAAAAAAACGTTTGCGGAGGAGCGTTTTTTGGAGTTATAACGACGTTACTTAGAAATATAACGCCGTTATTAAGAGGAAATAAATAAGGTTTTAGTTCGTTTAATTCGGTTGCGTAAATAAAAAGTTTTAGCGCGTTTAAAAGGTGTTATTATGGTATAACGTAGTTTTTAATCCTTAGATAAGTTAAAAGAAAAAGAAAAACGAGAATAGGCAGGCCTGGAAACTAGTGCCGCCGTGTTGGTATAGGTTTTTGGTCTAGTGGATTGGTCGGGTATTGAAAATATCGATTAATTTATTACCGATAGTATTAACTGGGGGGCTATAACTAGCGACTCCGGTATTATTAGTGAAAGTTTTTTAGGAGACCCTAAGCGTTTATGAGATTTCTGGCGGGTTTCCAGGTATTTTCGGAATTCGGGTAATTTTTTTACTTAACCAAATATTCAGTAAGTCCGTGTTTTCTGCGTACGTTTAGAATTTTCTTTGTTTTATATATTAATACATTTCTTTTTGTTCTATTTTTTGTTTTATATTAATTTTAATACTATTTGCTGTTAATTTAAATAAGGAAATATAAAAAATTAAATGAAGCTTAATTTTCGAGGATAATTTTAATTGTAGTTGTTTTTTGAAATTTTCTTGGTAATTTTATATGGTCCGATATACTTAAAATCGAACTTTTGATTTAGGCGTTTGGTTTTGATGTTTTTGGTAATTAAATAAACCATGTTTCTTTTCGAAAAAATTAATTCTTTTAACCTTTTTTGGTTATAATATTTCTTTATTTAATTATGTATAAATTCGAGTTTTATCTTTATTTTTGCATATATTCGTTTAAGTTGTTCCGATATTAAAATAACTTTAATATTAACTAGGCCGTTATTATATGTTTCCTTA
Source organism: Monosporascus sp. 5C6A (assembly GCA_004155035.1). Taxonomy (NCBI): domain Eukaryota; kingdom Fungi; phylum Ascomycota; class Sordariomycetes; order Xylariales; genus Monosporascus; species Monosporascus sp. 5C6A. Next base: position 202,272 of record QJOB01000074.1, on the reverse strand, counting down.
TAAACTTCTGGTATAAAACTAAAATTAGCATTTACTGGCGTTATTTTAATATTTTCGTAATAGCTGGTATTATAAGTTAACTGTGTTATTAATAATTTTTTAATTTAATTGTTTTGTTTGTAATTAATGTAATATCGTAAGTAGGTTTCGAAACTTTAATTTGACTGTTTTATTTGTTTATTTGTTTAAGGTTTAAATACGTTAGATAATTTGTAATTTAGACCGATTTGTGCCATAAGGCCTTATTAAAATTTAAAAGTAAAAGTGGTATTTTTATTTAAGATAATTTCCGTTAGTAATTTATGTATATTAAATATATATCGAAAGAAAATGTATGTTATTTGTTTTATATCTGTATTTTATTATATAATAAAAAATAGAAAAATTTCGTAAATCGATTCATAATTACGAAAATGCTGTTATAATATATTTCTGTCGCTAGATTTTCTGATAAGGGAAGTTTAATAATAAAGTTTATAGTAATCGAATCCCATAATTACTATAAAACTGGAAATAGTTACAGTTTTCCGTATGGTTTATACCGTAAAACTTTTGTTTTAACGTAAATGTCGCATTTTCGTTTAACATTTTATATTGTTATTTTTATTTTCGGAAAATAATAGGTACATTATAATCGTTTTAAAGTTTTGTAAATCCTTAGGTATTTATAAAGTAAGTATTAATATATATCTTATATTAGATTCTATTGATAATTTTCGAATATTTAAATTTTGTTTGTTTTTTTAATTATCGGGTAAGTTGTTATTATATTGTTATATTTTCTAATGTAAATTAAGGGTATTACTTTAATCGTTATACTTTATCGTATTTTCAAGTATTTTTTAAGGTAATATTAAAGATTTTGTAATTAATTTTAATTAACTTTTCTTTTAAGTCGGGTTATTTATTAAAAATATTTGTTTTGCCGTTTTCAAAACCTTTTTAGTAAATAATAACGAAATCGTATTCCGTCAGCTTTTTTACGTAATGTAATTATCGTTTTGTAAATTTTCGTATAATAATAAAACGGGTAAAGTTTTTATAACCGGTATAAACCTTAATTTGGTAAAGGTTTTCTTTAAGTATATGTTTAAATTTTCGAAAAGCTTTAACGATAGCTATAAATTCTTTGTCGGAAATGGCATAATTTGGTTTTGTTTTTTTTTAATTTGTAAGAATAGAAAATAATTGGGTAAAATATTTCTTAATTGTTTCGGTATTTAATTACCGTACTTAATGTATAGACCAAGAAATCGGTTTTTAGTTCGATTGGCCCGTTTTGGATCGTACATAATTAATACTGGTTTATTGGTAATTATATTTTTGATTTGTTAAAAAGTTTTTTTTTATTTTTGTCGTTTATTAAAATTCGGTTGTTTTTAGTAAGATTAAATAATAATATTGTTAATTTACTGAAGTACTTGATAAATTTTCGTTAGTAGTTAACCAATTTAATAAATGCTTATATTTCGGTAACAGTAATAAGTATAAGTTATTCGGTAACTGTTGTAATCTTTTTCGGATTTATTTTAATATATTTTGGGGTAATAATGTATTTTAAATATTCCATTTTTGGATGTGAAATTAAGTTTTTTTTTGTATTAATTAACACATTAGCGTTTTATAAAGCTTAAAAAATTTGATAAGTATGTTTTATATGTATTTTTTTGTTAATTTTGAAAAGATTAAAATATCGTCCAAATAGTATATAACGAAAATATCCAGGTATTTTCGAAATACGTAATTAATTATTTATTAAAAAATTGCTAGTATGTTTGTTAATTTTATTAATATAACTAAATATTCGTACAGTCCGTATTTCGTTTTAAAAGCCGTTTTTTATTCATATTTTAATTTAATTCGAATTAAGTTATATTTGTTTTTAAAATTTAAAGCGGTAAATTATTTGGTTTTTTGTAAGCGATTTTTTATTTCGGTAATTAATGGTAAAAGAGTTTTATTTTTGATAGTGATGTTATTAAAATGTTAATAATTTATTATTAACCGAAACTTGCCTTTTTTTGGTATAAAAAATATAGGGTATTTAATCAAAGATATAAATCGTCGAATCCATGTTTTGGAGCTTATTTCCCAGGTATTTTCGTAAAATATAAAGTTTTATTTCGTTCAAATTGTAAATGGGATAAAACTTAAGTAAGGTGCTTTTTTTAAGGATTATTTTATGGTTTTATTTGCTATGTTTTGGTAACTTCGTTTTAAGTTTTTTCTAAAACAGTCGTTTATATTTGTGATATTGTAGTAATATATTAGTTATGTTTTTGTTTTTTTTGTTTTTCGGCTAAGTATTTTAGAATTTCGTTTATAGCGTAAAATTATACCCGGATGGTAGTTATAATATGTCGGATACGTTTATTATGCCTTTTTTTTTGTGTTTTGTTTTTTTAGGGGGTAAGATTTTTGTCGTATTTTTATGCTTGCATTTGTTTTTTTTTTATTAATTGAATGTAAAGATTTGTTCATTTTTTTTGCTTACCGATAAAATATAAAGTGAATTTTACCTGGCTAATATTCCAACCGATTAAGGGGTTATATTGATATAATTATGGTTTTTTTAAAATTATGATGTAATTTCTTAACGGAATGATATCGAAATTAATTATTTAAATTCGTCCTTAAATAAAAATTTCGAAATGATTAATTTCGCGTATAACTTTTCCGTTATCGTAAGTAAATATCTGACTTTCCGCGCTTTTGGCAATATAATGGTTTTCTTTATTTTTTTATAACAATTTAAGTTAATTAACCAATTTCGAAATAATGTAATTAGCGCTTAAAGTTCCGCAGTTTATTATTGCGGTATATTAACGTGTTTTAATTCGTATGTTTAAGATAACAAAGTTGTTGTTAATTTTTGTCGTCGTACTTAAAGTTATTTTGCGGAGTTTTTAATGCCGTTTCCGGCTTGCGTTATTTTAAGGCTTTTTTACAGGTAGCGTCCTTTTTTTGGGAATTCGGTAAATTATTAAATTTATTTCGTAAGTTGCTTATATATTTTTTAAATTTACTTTATCTGGTTTTTTTAGCAACGCAGTTAAACTTTCAATTGGAAAACAATTTCCTTTTACTGGTATAATTAATTTATTATTTCGCAAATATCGTTTTTTAATTTTCCGATAACTTCCTATTTTGCATAAAAAACTAATTAGTTTTAATTGGAAAACTTTATTAATTTTTTTATAATACCTTCCGTTATTAAGGGTTTGTTTTAAACGTTAATTGCATTTGGAAGTTGGTAATAACCCTTTAACAGTACTTGTTAATTATTTTCTAAATCAGTTTTTTTTCGGTTTAATAATTGCATTATCCGAAATAATACGTAAGGTATTTTTGGAAGCATTTTTCGTTTTTAGGCCATATTAAAACTGGTGCTATATTTTCAATTTTTTTGTATATGGTAAAAGTTCGCAATTTTCGATATTATTACTGGGTTATCTGGTTATACCTAATCTGGGTATAAAAATCGAAACCTTTTTTCCATATACGGGTAATTCGGTCGTAAATTTGCTATTTCTCTTTTACGTAAACAAGGTACCGGGAGTAATTATAATTAATAAGATAAAAACTTGTATATCGCGTTTTTTAAATCTATTTCTTAACCGCCGTTTATAAAAAAGCTTTAGTTATTTTTAGTCCTTATCGTGCTTTTTTAACTAATTAATGTAGTTATTTTTAGGAATTCCTACTATTCCTGGTAATCCTGCAATTACTGGATAAAAACTAAAAAATTCCGTTTAACTGCTGTTTAAAAAAAAGTCTTAGCTTTTTTAAGTTCTTATCGTATTTCCGTAATAGGCTAGTAATTATCTTAAATTTGGATCATGTTGACTTATTTGCTATTACTCCGATTTTTCGCTAATTTTTCGGGTACCGGGGTTTAATGTACTTTTTTATCGGTTTTTGGTAATAATTTATATCGTTTAACAATATGTCTTATTTTGCCGTAATTATAATACTGTACCTAGTTTATATTTTGTCGTTAAGTAATACCAAGTTCTATGGATTTTTAAAATTGTTCTATAAAAAATAAAAAGTATTTTGCGTTTCTTTCTTTAATTAATCTTAAAATATCTAACCCGTAAAATAAAATATATTCGTTATTTTTGTCGTTTTTCGAATTGCCGATTGTCAATTTTTATTATTTTCGTAATATATTTATTAAATATTATAAGTCGTAAAAACTTAATAATTTCGTTTTTAATATCCTTTTTTAATTTTTTGTAAAATACGTCGATTAAAATATTATCTTTTTTATCCGTTTATTTTATTTTTATTATAAAGTTCCGGAATTCCATAGCATATTTAGAAATTGGTTCTTTCTGGCATAATTGAAAAAGTTTTTAAGTTATAACTTGTTCCTTATCCGGATTTTCGAAATTACTTTTAAGCTTGTTTTCGAAATTAACGTAATTGGAAAAGATTTCCTTGATGGTTTTTTTTTAATCGGAAATTCTTTTTCCAGGAAGTTTTTTATAATAGGTTTAAACCAATCGAAAGCATTTTTTTCTAGATAAGCTGCGACAGCAAGAATTTGATTTGCTAGGTTGGTAAGTTTTTCGAAATAAAGGTAAACCCGAACCTGGGTTAGGAAACTTTAAACGTTCCTTTTTCCGTTATACAGTTAAGGCTTTTTAGTCTTTATTTTGCGGATGCTAACCGGAACTGATTGGGCTGTTATTACCTGGTTAGTAAGTTGTTAAATAATAACCTTAAGTTTTTGAATCTTATCTTAAAATTATTAAGCCGTAAGCTTAAAAATAACTATTGCTTATATATTAATCGATAGATTAACGGTTCGAATATTACTTAAAATCTAATTATATCACTAAATAAAAACTTGTAACGTATAACGGCTAAGTTAATTAATTAATTATTAAACCTAATCGTATAAGTTTATGTTAGCAGTAATATTGTAGGAAATTAAGTAATAAAAAGTAAATTAATTACGTTTAGTAATAACAAATAACCAAAGTAATTTAAGTAATTAAGTTATATTATAAACTGGTACTATTTAAAATTATAGGAAATAATAAACGTATATATTCCTTTTATTAATTTATAATAATCACTATTAATTATTCCGGATTACGATTAATTACTGTTATCGTAGTAATTATTAACAATTAAACCATTATAATCACTTCTAATTACCGGATCTACCGTAATTATAAGTTACGTAACTTAAGCTTATAGTCGGAGTTTGTCCTTCTGCAGCCTCCGACCGTTTTGGAGAGGCCAAGCCTTACTGGGCTATAACACTTGGAGTAAGATACTTACGAAACGGAAAGGCATTAATAAGCATTGGAACTAAGGTAATAATCTATCATTTTATCCAATTTTGTATATACGGTTACGTTTTCTCGAAAAAAAATATAAGTTATTAAAAAAACTTTTTCGTTTTTAGATTAATTAAAAAACTAAAAATCGACCTAGATATAAAACTATTAAATATATAATGCAATCATTAGCAAATTATACGAGTTATTAATTTTAACCTTATTTGTTTAAAAATATAATAACGATACGTAAATATATATAATTATTAATCATAAAAAGCAGCAAAAGAGCTTAATTACCGTGGATTATATATTTATAAACGATATATTATTTAATAAATTAATTAAGGCTTTGTTACCAAAAGCTTTTAATTATTTCGAAAAGTAGCTAATATTAATAGATATTACAGATATTTTAAATTAACGGAAAAAAAAACCTTAAAAATAGTATCAAAAAAGATATTCATTAATTAAAAGGATATAATTACTTGAAAAAAGGTAAAATAAGAAGCTATAGCTTTAAAAAGTAATAAAAGTATAGCGATTAACGTTTTAAATTCTTTAAAACGTTAAAGGGGTATGTTGGCTAGCTAGATATATTAAAGTATCTTAATTACAAAAGGTCGTGCTTTAATTGAAAGATATTTGTTCTATTGTTAGCTTTTATATAAAAGCAGTGCGCATGCGAACCACTTAACGAAATTAGCTTAATATAACAACGTGACTAACATCCCCTATATTTGATAGCTGCAGCCGTTTCTAGCTCCTCTGGGCTGCAACGCCAAGTGGGTCGGCGATGGTCTATAAAATGCTGAGCTACCAATTCTTGTATGTAGTTTTTCTTAGTAAGAAGAAACGCCCGATATTCCTCTTCTTAAGGTTCTAATTAAAAGGTCTGTATATGTTAGATATAAGGAATGTTAGTTGTATTGTTATATTTAGCTAATTACGTAAATGCTTCGTATACGCACTGCTTTTATATAACTTAACAACGGAACAATTATCGTTTAATTAAAACGTAACTTTTTTAGGTTAAATTACTTTAACATAGCTGGCTAACTAATATACCTCCTTAACGCCTTAAAAGATTCGGGGCGTTAATCGTTATATTTTTATTACTTTCTAAATTTACAACCTTTTATTTAACATTTTTTCCGGTAATTATGTTTCTTTAATTAATGAATCCCCTATTAGAAACTGCTTTTAAAGTTCTTTTCGTAACTTTAAAGCTTTTATAATATCTATTAATTTTAGTTATTTTCTAGAATATTTAAATAGTTTTTATAATAACTCTTTAATTAATTTATTAATTAACATATCGTGTACAAATATATTATTAACTTTAATTAAACGCTTTTTTATTACCTTTTGTAATCAATAATTATATATATTTACATACGGTAACTTTATTCTTAAAAAAGCAACGTTGACGTTAATAAAGCGGATAATATATCAATTGTCGGATTATAAATTTAACAGTTCTGCCTTTTAACCAACTTTAAATTCCTTAATTAATCGAAAAGTAAATGAGGTTTTTTTAATAACTGACGTAAAAATAATAGTTTCGTTACGGTTATAGAAAGAATTACTATATTTTGCTTTTTTGTTTGTTATCTTATAACTTTTTAAAATAGCTTTATAATGTAAATTTACGAATTTCTTGATCGATTATAGTATTTAAAAAAACGGTATTTTAAGTATTTAACGAATTTTCGTAACCGAATTATAACATAAGCGTTGTGGTACTGATTAAGTACCATTTAACGAAATTAATTACTAAATAGTATACGTTATTAAGTTTAAGTTAAATTAAGTAAGTAGGAATATTACAAACGATTTTTCGGGTTATTTATAAACCGTAATATATAAAATAAAACCGAGTTCTTTTTGATATTTATGAATAGAATTTAGATAAATTATATTGAATTTCGATAATAATCAAACATTTACTATAAGCGTTTGTTAGAAGTTAGTTAGACTTTTTTAAAATTAAGTTAATTAATTTATATATGTAATCGAATTAAAATAATTAAACGTTTCTATTAGCTTTATTTTTTATTTAATTTAGTATCTCGAAATTATCATAAATGCTTACATTTTATAAAATGTACCGTTTTTATATTTACTAAATCAACCGGTTAACGAAAACTTGGTCTTTTTTATTATACGCGGTAATAATATCGTTAACGTAATAAAAAAACACATTTTAGCGAAGAAAATAATAAGGCTTATAAAAAACGGGGTTAAGTCCTAAGTTTTTAAAAATACTAATAAAGCCTTTTTACCAAAACAACAGTAATTCTTTTAGACCGTATAAGTCTTTCCTCATTAAAAATATCCTATCACGTTAAAGGTTTTCCGAAAACATTTTAATAAAAACTTTATAAAGTAAATTCGCGTTAACAAAAACGTTTATAACGTTATATTTTGTAAATTCTAAGTTAAATTTGCAAGGTAACATATGGGTCCAAGCCTGGAAAACAAGGCTGAGCCAATACACAGATATCATGCCACGATTAATTTTCACGATAGATCCTATACCCTAAGTTAAATTTAATTATAATAATTGTTAAAACTTTAAAGCCTTTCCGGTGAAAATAAATACATAAGTATTATTTTAAACGTTTTTAAGTTATTAATCGCTACGTATAACAAAACGGGCTATATAATTTATAACTAGCTATATTTATTAAATTTATGAACGTATATCTACATATACCTTAAAATCTATTTCTTTTTAATAACGGATTAATCGACGATCTCTTAAAATTATATATTTTTATAACTTTGTACATAAGCCTTTTTAATTTTTAAAAACTTTTTTAACAGGTATATATTTGGCTCTTTATCGTCTTGTGGTAATAACGATAGGTTTCGCGAAAATACCCGGCTTTATAACTTAAATAAAACCTTTATTTTTAATTGTATTTTTAATATATTAAATCGTTTCCAATTAAGGTAATACGTATTCAGATTAATACTCTTCTTAGATTTTTATAACTTATCAGCGGAATATCGATTATCGTAATAAAATAAATTATTCATTTTAAGTTCAACTCGGCTTCCTATACCCTATAATTATACCGATAATTATCTTTTTAATATAGAATATATGGAAAATATAGGTTTTTAACCCGGAAAGAACTTTCGTTTTTTTACTATTCTTTTAAATTAAACAACGTAATAAAAATTTAAAACTTTTTTTTTTTGGTTCCGTTTACGTAATAATCGTAATAATTATCAAAATAAACGTTAATAATAACGAGAATTCACAAAATAGAAGTATTTAAAACATAACGGTTATATAAAAATAATTAGGTTTTTGCAAATAAGCTTAATTCTTTCATTATGTACGTTTTTTTAAACGTTTATATTACTTTAACTTTTTTAACTTAACCGGTAAATAATTTGTTTTTTTAGGTTTTTATTTTCTTTTTCTATATATATAAAATAGCTATTAACTTAATTAAGTACGTAGACTTATCAGAATAGATTCTATAATTCGTTTTCGGTGTCGTAAAACGAATCGTTTTTTAAGTTTTTGATTTATATTTTAAGTTTTAACTTTTAAAACCTTTATGTTTTTTATAGTAATAATTATTATAACGCAAGTTATATAGGTCGTAAATTCGTAAATAAGCCTTTTAAAACTTACGACTAAATAATATAACGTCAATTTTATATCCTAAATAAAGATAATAAATTCCGGAAATTTTATTAAAAAAATCATATTTAAAGATATGGTTATACAGGTATACCGTAGCTTTAAAAATATATACAACCAAAACCGCTGGTAATTTAACGCCATTTCTCATAATTATCGCTTTTTCCTTAGTTACACCACTTAAATATTTTGTATCCCTGTTTTGGACCAGGGTATACGGTATTAAAAACTTAAATTTAATACTACAAAAAGTAATAAAAAGACAACTCGAAATAAATAATCCTTTAGGGTTTCGATTTTGAAATTAATTATTTGTAATAAAACCTTATATTAATGTCTTAGAACGCCTATTAAATATCGCAAGGCAATAATTAATATACCCTATTTTCGGGTTTTAAAATAAATATTTTAAATAAAGTTCAAATATTTATCGGTAACAAATCTAACGTATCTATATCTTTTAGTTTTTTTTAAAGTTAATAAATTTAATAATAATATTTTATCTTAATCGAAAAGTTCCTTCTTTAGGTTTTTGGCGTATTTACCTTTTAGCTTTCGCCTTATCATACGCTTAATATTCGACAGTTGTAAAACCTTTTAACTATATTCCATTTATATAAAACTGCAGTTATGTAAGTATTGTAATGCTTAAATGCCCTAATTATAGATGTTACAAAATAACGTTACTTATACCCTGCACTTTCATTATTCATAATTTAACGTTTCCTTTATAAATAATTAAAATTACAAAAATGGTTATTATATTAATATCCTTATTAACACATTAATTATACTTATTTTAAATATAATTATTAATTTTTCGGTTATTTCATTAATACCTTCCGTTCGGAACTATTTAAATAATGCCAAATTGCAGGCAAATCTTTTATAATAAGTTATGTTATATAACCGTAACGCTTTCGTATTATTAAAGTTTCGAAATAATATATTAACTTTTCCGAATGTTTTAATCGAGATAAGACTATTACTTACATATATCTCGTTGCTTTATATAGTTAATCAAAAGTTTAGAAACTTATTAAAAAAGTTAAAAAGGTATATTATAAACTTTAAATTTATATTAAATAAATTCTGTAAAAGGTAAAATACTAAATTTATACCAATATGTTAATTAATAATTAGGAAATACGTTATAATTCGTTTTATTCTTTTTAGGAATTAATTTCTTTTTCTGTAATTAATTAAGCTACAAGTTTAGATATACCGCTAATTCTTTTCTTAATGAAACTTATTAAATTTATATTAACAATGGGTTTTAACGGAGCTTTATTCGGAAATGCGTAATAATATTAAGATAACGTACCATACAAGTAAGCGGCTTAAATAAGTAAACGGACCGTGTTTTGGCATTTTGTAATAATACATTCGCATAAAATAACCATATTATAATAAATTAATTTAAATTCATTAAATTTGGTTCCGTTAAACATATTTATAGTTTCTTTATAAGTACGTACATTATATCCGGGTTTGCCGTAAAGGCCATATTTCCGTTTTCTCGTTTTTATTTTTTTATAACGATTATTTTTAACTGTTATTAACTGTATCTTTTAATTACTTTTTTTCGATTAAAAAAGCTTATTTTTTTATATAATAAATGTTCCTTTTTTTAAAAAAACGTTTATTTTTAGTTTTTCGGCGTTTATTAAAAAAATAATTAGTTTTACGTAATTTGGCGGTGTTTTTAAAAAACCGTTCTTGTATAAAAGTATCATATTATTTTTTATAAAAAACTTAAGTGATTTAATTATTTCTGTTAGTGAATTCTTTTGGTACTTTGTAATTTCTTTTTGCAAATATTATTTTCGTGTTTTTGTTTTTATATATTTCGAAAGGTTTTCGACGGTAGGGGAAAAAAGAAACTGACGGAAGTAAGCGGTAAAACGGTTAACGTAAGTATAATTAAAAGGATTTCCAAATTGAAAAAAACGTTATTAAAATTAAATAAAATAAGTTTAATTTTAACGAAACCGGATTTGATATTATCGAACGTTATAACGGCGTTAAACGCGTTATGAAAATCGGTAAGGAAATCTTTTTTTGTAATATAAATATAATAACGTTATATTAAATTTTCAATATAAAGCATATACGCGCGTTTTAAAACGGAAAACTAAAATGCGTCGAAAAATTAAAATCGATAAAAGGAATAAGGAAATATGTAAAATATAATAATATTATTATTTACGTAATATTTTTCGAATTTTATTAAATAATAATTTTTGTAATTATTAAAAAAAAAACGTTTCTTTTTTTGTACGCGTTTAAATAAATTTATTAAAATATTAAATTTATTTTAAATCCAATTCTTTTGTCGTTTAATTATTATAATTAATCCGGATTTCTTAATAAACAGGTAATAAAATATCGTAATATTAAAATTTAAAGTAAGTTTTCCGTATTAAAATGATAAATAACAGTATAACTTAATTTTGCAAATTAATAATTTATATAATTATAACTTATTTTTAATTATTTTATTATACTTATTTAAATTGTTACGTTTTTCGGCGTTTATAATTGCTATACCGTATATTATTAAAAGCTCTATTAAAAGATTAATTTTATCGAAATTAATAATATTTCTTTACGATATTTTATTTTGTAATTGTAACTTAAATAAGTTTAAATTATTTACGAAATATCTTTGGATTTCGTATAATACTTTTTAATAATTAAACTTTCGATTTAACCGCGTTTTAAATCTTTTTTACCGTCGAATAAAATTCAACGTTTAATTAATATTAACGCGTATCGTAACGTATTAAGTTAATAATAAATTCGTTATATTTTTTAATATATTAAAGCCGGATAAGAAACGTTTGCGTGTTTAAATTAAAACCTTTTTTAATAATAGATATTTTTAATCAGCGTTAATTTTCGTATAAAAGAAATAATATCGATTTAGGCGTTACTGTTATATCGGGCCTTTAACGTAATTTCGGTAATATCGTAAATAGAATTACGGTCTTTATAATGTAATCTTTACTTTTATTTTTTAATTTAAATTGTTAATTTTATTTTAATTTTCTTTATAAAACGTCTTATAATATTAATGTTAAATAATACGTAAATAATGTCGAAACGTTGGAATATTCGCAAAATTGATTAGCTTACTTATTTGAGCCGTTTATTTATATGCTATTTTAGTTTATAAAAAAACTCTAAATACGTTTATAGTATATTTCTTAAATATTTAAATTTTCGCATTTTCGTTTATTAATATTTCTGTTCGCATTAGAACCTTTACGGCGGTTTTGTTTTCATTTTCGTTTAAAGGTTTTACCTTCCGGTTAACGATTAAAAAATCTGTTATTTTCCTAATTAATAAGATTTGCAAAGATCCGGTAAAATAATTAAAAACAATACCTTAAAATTCCGTAATATAAAAAAAGAATAGGTTATAATCCAGTAATCTAAAAAGTTAGCTGTTATTCTTTAGTAATTAATTGTTTTATTATTAATTTCGGGTTTCTTTTCCATTTAAAAAGTGGTAAGCCAGGTTTTTACGATAAAAGTTAAAGTTATATATAAACCGTTAACCCATATAACTGTTATTTTTGTTTTTAAAACGCCGTATCGTTATTCTTAAGTTATTATCTTTTATTATTTCATAATCTATTCGTTTAATTCTCTGTTTAATTTCGCGGCTTATTTCAACTTTTTGTTTGTATTTTCGTTAAATATCTATTCGCAGTTTTAATGTATTATTTCCAGAAGATATTCCTTGAAAAGAATCTTTTTTATTATTAAAAATATAAATTCCAAAACTTATTTCGTACGGTTATTAATATCTCTTTAGAATATATCATACTTGTAATTTTTATAAATATACGCCGTAAAATCCTAATTATAAACTTATCTGTTTTTTGTCGTTATATTTAAGGTATTTGTTAAATACCCCGCATAATCGATTCTTTCGATAATCCTTTTTGAAAATAAAAATAATATTACTAAAGTACTAATCCTCATTATATAAAAATTCGTTTTTCTGAATAAGAGGATATATCGGATTTTATTAAATTTTACAAACTATTAAAGTAACTAATTAAGGTCGATAAAGTTCCAAATATTAAATATGTACGCTTTAAATTCAAATTCGCTTTTAAGACTGTTCCAGTTTTTAAATCTTTTATAGATAACGGAAGATCTTAATGGTACGGTCGTTATTATTATTATTAAAATATACTAACATAATTGATATTAATATATAATTTATATCGTTTTAACAACGACCAATTAATTAATAATTACTCGAATTAAATAAATAATATTTTGAATTGTTAGATATAAAAAATATTAGTTACGTTGTTATTTTCAGCTAATTGCATAAGTGCTTTGTATACGTATTGCTTTTATTTAACTTAGCAACGGAACATTTATCTTCTAATTAAAACCTAGCCATTTTTAGTTAGGATGCTTTAGCACACTTGCCTAGCTGATAGTATATAACAGTTTTAAGTCGCCTCGTCCCAATTTACTGGATCGGCAAGCCTTTCGAGACGAAGGTAAGCACGAGCCTAGGTTAAGAAACTCTGCACGTTTTTTCGCAGTATAAAGCTAAGCTTTTAGGTTTTATTCTTTTAAGTCCCTATTGATATTTATCAACTATTACTATGTAATTGGTTATTTTTTAAACGGTAGGCTCGAGCTTTTTAGTATCGTCTTGAAGTTATTACACCGTAGATTTTGAAATAATGGCTACTTAAATGCCAATCGATATATAAGCGGGTTTTAGTATTATTTAAAATTTAATTATAGCCGCAACTTAACAACTAATAAGTTATATCGGTAAAGTTTATTAATTGAATATTTAACTTTATTATACGGGTTAATATTAGAATTAATATAATAAAAAGGTAAGAAATAAAGAATATATTTATTATACTTAACATTTAAAGCTTTAAAAATAACGTAAGTATTTAGCTTTTATATTAGTTTTTAAAAATATAGAAATAATAAACTTATATATATTATTTTTAACTTAAGATATTTAAACGGTTTAAGTTCTTAAGCTCGTTAAATCTTTTAAGCCTTTTTTATCCTTAAATAGCTTAAAATGCCAAGCCTTTTAAAACTTTTAAGCTAGTTATAGAACTCGGAGCTATAATTATCAAATATAAAGAATGTTAGTTACGTCGTTGCATTTAGTTAATTACGTAAGTACTTCGTATACGTACTGCTTTTATATAGCTTAATAACAGAACAATTACCTTCCGATTAAAACGTAGCCTTTTTTAATTAAAGTGCTTTAACATATCTGGCTAACTAACATACCTCCTTAACGCTTTAAAAAATTTGAAACATTAATCGTTATACATTTATTATTCTTTAAAGTTACAACTTTTCATTCAACCTTTTTTTCTAGCAAATATATATTTTTAATTAACTAATTCTTTATTACAAATTACTTTTAAAAGTTTCCTTTATAAATCTAAAGCTTTTATATTATCTACAAATCCTAACTGCTTTTTAAATTATTTATAAACATATAATCCATTTAATCAAGCGCTTTTTTATTGCTTTTCGTAATAAATAATTATATATATTTATGTACCGTAACTTTCTTTTTAAAAAAAAGACGTCGGCGTTAATAACCTGGATAATATATTAATTATCGTACTATAACTTTAACGGTTTTATATCCAGGCCAACTTTTAGTTCCTTAATTAATCGAAAAACAATTACAGTTATTTAATAATTTACGTAAAATTAATAATTCCGTTTTGGCTATAAAAATAATTATTATATTTTAATTGTTCCAATAGCTCAGTGGTCGTGAGCTTGGGTATGTCTCGTCCGTTTGTTGTAGGTCTGTGCAACCAACAACCTGCGAGAGACAGCTGGTTCGAATCCAGCTTGGGACGATGTGCCTGGGCCGCCAAGCCCAGCGCACGGACTAGCACGGAAGCGCTTGCGTTTTTAATCGTGTTAGCACCAATTGAAGTGGGTGGGGCTGGAGCTAGCTGGGGGCTAAGCTTTAGCAACTAATCAAATATATCGTGTACATCTATTAATTTGTTTATCCTGTTCCAAGACTCCTATACGGTTTTTTATCCGGCCTGCCTGTAGGTACGGTTTTTAAGGGGTGCTCCCCGGTTGCATCGTATAACCAGTCGTGTATATATATAGTAAGCAGGCGTCAGCTTGTACATAGCTAGATACCTAATAGTACTTGACCTTGCATATTTTACTTATTCGTTCGTTATTTTATAACCTTTTTAACTAACTTTATAACGTAAGCTTAAGAACTTTTTTAATTAAGTATATTATTTACAAAAACGGCGATAACGTACTACATAAGCTAATCGGACATAGAAGCAAATCGGATGCTTTTTATAATATAGTTATTATCTAACTTTAATTACTTAATTTTTAATAACCATAATATAAAACGACCTATAAAAGCTTTTAAAATAAATTTAGCGGTTTAAGTTTAAAAAATAACCCGAAACTTAGTTATAAAAAGTTAAGTTCTATTTATAACGTTTTATATATAATTTTTAAAACCCGGTTTAATAATAAAACTTTCCGATTTAATCCCGTCCTTTTTTTTGCGAAAATTAACGCCGGCCGAAAAGACATTAATTGTCGACCAAATCTTTAACTTAAATAGGTAAAAGTTTTTTATCCGGCTTTAATATATTAATAATATAACAAATTTGCTATTTACTTAACGCGTTGCGATACGCGTAAGGATAAACTAGGCGTCGAACTTCATTTAACGGCAATAAAAAAAGTAAAATACGTGTAAATTAAAAGATTAATTATTATACAATATTATGCGAAAATCTGGAAATACTTCGCAAATATTTTAAGTTTATTCGGCTTATAATTACAAAATATAATATCGTAAAAAAACATATTTATAATTTCGACGAAACCGACCTTTTAATAAGGCTTTTAATAATATATGGTATAATAATTTTAAATACCGAAAAACGTCAAAAGTTTAAATAAACGTAATAAAATAATCCAAAATAATTTATAATTATATAAAATATTAATTCGAAATATTAAGTTATATCGTTATTTATTATTTTAATAAAAATTACTTTAAATGTTAATATTGTAATAACTTATTACTTGTTAATTAAAGAATCGGAATTCATTATAATAATTAAATAATAGGGGATTTAAATTTAAAATAAATTTAATATTTCGATAAATATATTCGAATACGTACAAAAAAAACGAAACATTCTTTTATTTTTAACGGTTACGAAAGTTATTATTCGATAGAATTCGAAAAATATTACGTAAATAACGACATTATTACATTTTACATACCTTTTTATTTTTTTATTAACTTTATCTTTTTAACGTAACGTACCATACCAGTAAGCGGACCTTTTTTTGGTACTCCGTAATAATAAATCTAAATAAAATAATTATAACACGATAAATCAATTTAAATTAATTGGATTTTTCGTTATTAGACGTATTTATAGCTTTTTTACAAATATGCGTATTATATCCGGGTTTGCCGTAGACGTTACATTTCCGTTTCTTCGTTTTAACCTTTTTGTGACGATTACCTTTAGCTGCTGTTAGCTGGATTTTTTTATTACCCCCTATTTTTTCGGTCAGAAAAACTTATCCCTTTTATATAGTAAATGTTCCTTTTTTTTAAAAAACGTTTATTTTTAATTTTTCGGTATTTGTTAAAAAGATAGTTAGTTTTACGTAATTTAGCGGTTTTTAAAAAAAAACGTTTTCGTATAAAAGTATTAAGTTATTTTTTATTAAAAGATTAACCGATTTAACCATCTTTATTAGTGAGCTCCCTTGGTAATTTCTAATTTTTCTTTGTAAGTATTATTTCCGTTTTTTTGTTTTTTGTATATTTCGAGGGGTTTTCGACGGTAGGGAAAAAATGAAGCCGGCGGAAATAAACGGTAAAACGGTTGGCGTAGGTATAATTAAAGGAATTTCCAAATCGGAAAAAACGTTATTAAATCGAATAAAACAAATCCAGTTTTTGCGAAACCGGATTTGATATTATCGGACGTTATAACGGCTTTAAACGCGTCGAAAAAACCGGCGAGAAAATTTTTTTGATAATGTAAATATGATAGCGTTATATTAAATTCTCGATATAAAGCGTATAAGCGCGTTTTAAAACGGAAAGGTAGGATATATCGAAAAATTAAAGTTGATAGAAAAAATAAGAGAGTATGTAAAATGTAATAATGTCGTTATTTGCGTAATATTTTTTAAATTTTATCGAATAGTAGTTTTTGTGGCCGTTAAAATTTAAAAGGCGTTTCGTTTTTTTTTATACGCGTTCGAATATATTTATCGAAATATTAGATTTATTTTAAATTTAATTCGTTTATTATTTAGTTATTATGATTAATTCCGATTTTTTTATCTGTAAGTAATAAGTTATCGTAATATTAAGATTTAAAGTGGGTTTTTCCTGCTAAAATAATAAATAGCGGTATAACTTAACTTTACGGATTAACAGTTTATATAATTGTAATTTATTTTCGATTATTTTATTAAGCTTATTTAGGTTTTTTACGTTTTTCGGCATTTGTAATTATTATATTGCATATTATCAAAAGTTTTATTAAAAAATCTGTTTTGTCGAAATTATAAATATTTTTTTCGATAATGCCGTATTTTGCGATTATAGTCCGAATTAATTTAAATTATTTACGAAATACCTTTAAATTTTCGCATAATACTTTTTAATAATCGATTTTCCGATTTAAACGCGTTTGGAATTTTTTTTACCGTCGAACAAATCTTGACCCCCAGTTAATTCCGACGCGTTTTGTAACGTGCTGGGTGAGTAATAAATTCGTTATATTTTTAATATGTTGAAACCGGATAGGAAACGTTCGCGTATTTAGGTTAAGGATTCGGTCGATAATCGATTTTTTTTCGGTCGGCGTTAATTTTCGCAAAAAAAAGATAATATCGGTTCGGGTGCGTTTGTTACCGTATCGGGCCTTTAAGGTAGTTTCGGCAATATCGTAAATAAAATTAAACTTTTTATAATTAAGTTTTTGGTTTTGCTTTTTAACTTAAATAGCTAAGTTTATCTTAGTTTTTTTTGTAAAACGTTCCATAACGTTAATGGGAAATAATAGATTAATGAAGTTGGGTAATTGGAATAATCGCAAAATTGGTCCGCTTAATGGTTTGAGCCGTTTATTGGTATGAGACGTTATTTTGTTTTTCCGTTTTAAAACGCGTATATATATTTTATATCGAAAATTTAATACGACTTTATTATATTTATATTACAAAAGAAAGTTTTCTAGCCGGTTTTTATAATACGTTTAAAACCGTTATAACGTTCGATAATATTAAATTTAATTTCGTTAAACTTAAACTTATTTTATTTTATTTTAATAACGTATTTTTCGATTTGGAAACCTTTTTAATTATATTTACGCCAACCGTTTTACTGTTTATTTTTACCAGTTTTATTTTTTTCCTACTGCCGAAAAGCTTTCGAATTATAAAAAAAATAAATAAACGGGAATAATATTTATAAAAAAAATTAAAAATTATTAGGGGAGCTCGCCGATAAAGATAATTAAATCGCTTAATTTTTTAATAAAATGTAACTTTATATTTTAATACGAAAGTTTTTTTTAAAGAAAATCGCCAAATTACGCGAAATTAATTGTTTTTCTTATAAATGCCAAAAAATTTAAAACAAATGTTTTTAAAAAGAAACAATATTTACTATACAAAAAGGATAGTCTTTTTTAGCCGAAAGAAAAGGGGTAATAAAAATATATAACTAATAACAGCCAAAAGTAATCGTTACAAAAAAATTAAAACGAAAAAACGAAAATGTAACGTTTGCAGTAAATCCGGATATAATACGCGTACTTGTAAAAAAGTTATAGATACGTCTAGCAAAAACGAATCCGATTAATTTAAATTAATTTATTATATTAGGGTTGTTTTATTTGAATATATTATTGCGAAATGCCAAAACTCGGTCCGCTTACTTATTTAGTCCGCTTATTTGTATAGTATATTATAACTATTATAATAACCCTTTTTAATTTTTAAATATATTTCATTTAATGGATAAATATTTAATTGATTATATTTACGCGGTAATAACGATAAGGTTGGCCTATATACCGGGCTTTATAACTTAAATAAAATCTTTATTTTAATTTTAATTTTAATATATTAAAACTATTTTAATTAAAATAACGTATATTTCGAGTTAATATTTTCCTTAAATTTCCGTTACTTACCGGCCGAATATCGATTATCTTAACAAAACAAAATATTCATTTTATTTTAAACGTAACTTCCCATACAGTATAATTATATTATTAACCATTTTTCAACACAGAATTTGCGGGAAGTTTACGTTTTTAATCTACAAAAAACTTTCGTTTTTTACGGTTATTTTAAAATAAATAACGTAATAAAAACTTAAAACTTTCTTTATTTTATCCCTTAACGTAATAGTTATAACAGGTCTTAAGATAAACGGTAACAACGGCTATAATCTCAAAAGCCGAAATAATTGAAATATAGCAGTTACATAAAAATAATTAATTCTTTACAAATAAGCTTAATTTTCCCCATTTTATATATTTCTTTAAACATCTATATTATTTTAAAATTATCTTTATTTAGGATAACCGGTAATTAAATTAATTTACTTACATTCTTGTTTTCTTGTATATATATTAAAAAACTATTTATTTAATTAAATATGTAAACCTATGGGCAATAAACTTTATAACTCATTTTCGGTTACATAAAAAACAATCGTTTTTTAAATTTTTGATGTTATTTGAACCAGTAACTTTGTCGTTAAATTGTACGTTTTAAATAATAGTAACTTTATTTATTAAAAAGTTCCAAATCTCGTAAAAACTTTTGAATCGGTAATTAATAGGGAGACTTATTTATGCTTTAAGATTGAACTTTTAAAACCTTTATTTTTTTATAACAGTTATTATTTTAACGTAGGCTATATAGCCGTAAACTTGCAAATAAACTTCCTAAAGCCTATAGTCAAGTATTACAACACCGTTGTTAGACGTTAAATAAATATAATAAACCTCGTATAAGGTTTATTAAACAACGTATTTAAAAATACGGTTATATAAGTATACCGCAGCTTTAAAAACATATTCGATTAGAAACGTAAATAACTTAACGCTATTTCGTATAATAATCGTTTCTTTTTAATTACATCCTTTAAACGTTCCGCATCCCCGTTTTAAATTTAGGTTTATAATATTAAAGTTTAAGCACTAATATTAAAAAAAGGTAATTAAAGGATGTTTGGAAACAAGTAATTTTTCATGATTTCGTTATCGCATTCGATTATTTATAAAAAAAACATATTTTAATTTTTTTAAAACGTTTAACAAATGTCGGAACGTAATAATTAATATATTCTATTTTCCGTTTTTAAAATAAATATCCCAAATAAAGCCTAAAAATCGTTTAATAACGAATATAACTTCTTTGTATTTTTTAGGGTTTTTTCGAAATTAGTGAAATTAATGATAAGTTTTTTTATTTCAAAATTTCCTTTTTAAGCTTTCGACATATTTGCCTTTTACCTTTCGCTTTGTTGTACGTTTAATATTTGATAGTTATAAAACTTTTTAATCGTACTTTTTTATATAAAACTGTAACTTTGCGATTATTTTAAAGCCTAAATGGCTTAATTGCAGATGTTATAAAGTATCGTTACTTATATACGGCAATTTCGTTATTTATAAGTTAATGTTTGGTTTATAAGTAATTAAAGTTATAAGAAACGTTATTATATTAATACTTTTAATGACAGATTAATTAAACTTTCTATTAATGTAATTATTAGTTCTTCGGTTATTTTATTAACAATTTTTCTTTCGGAACTGTTTAGATAAGACCTAATTCCAAGCGAAACTTTTGCAATAGGCCATGTTATATAACGCGTAACGTTTTTGTATTGCTAAAGTTTCGAAGTAGTATATTAATCTTTCCGTATTTGTTAATTGGGATAAAACTATTATTTGCGTATACCTTATCGCTTTATACGATTAGTTTAAAATTTAAAACGTATTAATAAAATTATAAACTTATATTATAAACTTTAAGTTTATAATAAACGAATTGCTTAAAAAATAAAACGATAAGCTTATAATAACCTGTTAATTAATAATTAAAAAGCCTGTTAAGATTTGTTTTATTTTATTTAAAAATCAATTTGTTTTATATATAATAAACTTATTTATAGATTTAAATATACGGTTAATTTATTGCAAGGTAAATAATATAGATCCAAGCCTGGAAAATAAAGCTGAGCTAATATATAGAAATTATGCTACGATTAATTTTTACGATAGATATTATACTTAGTATCTTGGAATACGATAATTCTTTAAATGGCTTCTTACGGATTGGATAGATTGTATACTTTAGTTCCATGCTTTATTCCGATTCCGACTGGTGGTTGCCGATAAGTTTCGGCTCTGGTGAACTTTATGCCTGCTGGTTACGGTTTAGCAGGATTTTTAAAGGCCTTATAAAGAATAGCTTTGTACGGTAAACCTTAAAGATAAACCTTAAAGCGCATGGAAAGCTTTGCAAGCTTTCGTTAGTTTTACGATTAGAAAATCCAGTTTCGATCGTTTTTACGGCTTTTTAAGTTTTTATTAATTAAGATATAACCTAAAACAATACAATATGTTATACGAATACAGAATACCAGTTATCTGGAACGGGAAGGTTTCGATAAAAACCGTCTCGTTACGGTAATCCATTTAAGAAAAACTACCGCATAATTTAAAGTAATTAACGTAATTATCGATTTGGAAAGTTATTTTTAATAAAATCAACTGCGCCTTTTAATTTTCGAATACCGCTTTATTTTCGATAATAAAAATTTACCTTTTTACAAACTTATTATAAATAACCTTAATTTAACGGAAAACCTACTAGCGAAAGTATAAAGAGACCAGGATAATAAAAATAACACGTTGGACAATTGCGAGATCCAGCTGTTAAAACATTATACGTTAAAAGAGTATGAACGTTGGTTTGCTTAGTTGCTTAAGACCGCGAGGAACTTCCAGAATTCGGAAAGGAATCGACGTAGATAAGGGAGCTGCGAGACGGAAGGAGGTAGTGAAGCTAGGAGTTAAATAGCAATCTATTATTTTATCCAAGTGCATATACGGTTACGTTTCCACGAGGGAGAACGGTTAATTTATTATTTAATATTTAATTAGAAATAATCCTTTCTTAAATTAAGTTAATTAAAGTGATATTAAGAATAGATTTTACCGGAATTTTATTCGCAAATATATAATATTATTAAGGCACATTGTAAAAAGGCTTTAAATACGTTTTATAACGTATTTTCTAAATAATTACAGTAATTCCTTACGTTTTTGTTTGTTAATGTTTTTATCCGTATTAAAACTTTTACGGTTACCTCGTTTTTATTTTCGTTTAAAAACTTCATCTTATGGTTAATAAGTAAAAGGTTTGTTATTTTTTTAATTTAAGATTATTTTAATTAACAGAGTTTTTAAAAGCTTTATAAAGAGTTACAAACGATATTTTAAATTTTCGAAAAAAAAGATAGGTTATAATCTAATAATTCAGAAAGTTAATCGTTAAGTTTTGGTAATTAATTGTTCTATTATTGATTTTAGCTGTTTTTACTATCTGAAAAATAATAATCCAAACATTTATAATCGGAGCTAAAGTTATATATAAATCGTTAACCTATATAACTGTTACTTTTGTTTTTAAAACGCCGTATCGTTATCTTTAAGATATTATCTTGTGCTATTTCATAATGTATTTATTTAACTTTTTGCTTAATTTCGCGGTTTATTTTAACTTTGTTCGGTATTTTCGTTAAATATTAATCAAAACTTTACTATTATATACCTTACCGGATTCGGTTATTTTGACGTATTATTTCCGCAAGTTTCTTTTTTAATTACTGGAAATATAGATTTTAAAACTTATTTCGTAAAGTCGTTAATATTCTTTCGCAAGATATCATATTTATAATCCTTATAAGTATATGGTATAAAGTTTTAATTATAGGTTTATGTGCTTTTTATTATTATTTTTAAGGTATTTATTAAATAACCAACATAATTAACCCCGCCGATGGCTTCCTTTAAAAACAAAAATAAAACTGCTAGGGTATTTATCCCCGTTATATGGTGAATTTGTCTTTTTGAGTAAAAGCCTACACGGGGTTCTACAAGCCTAATAAGCCGTTAAAACAACCAATTAACGCCAATAAAATCATAAATATCAAGAATGTATGCTTTAAATTAGAATTCGCTTTTAAAACGATTCCAGGTTTTAAGTTTGTTATAATTAACGAAGGACGTTAACGGTACGGTGGTTGTTATTATTATTAAAATATATTAAGATATTTACTACTAATGTATAGCGTATATTGTTTTAGTAATAATTGATTAATTAATAATTATTCGAATTAAGTAAATAAAACTTTTAATTGTTAAATATAAAAGATATTAATTATGTCGTTATATTTAGCTAATTACTTAAATGCTTTGTATATACATTGCTTTTATGTAATCTAATAACGGAAAAATTATCCTCCGATTAAAGCATAATGTTAGATATAAGGAATATTAATCTTTCTTAAGGAAACGTAACCGTTTATACACTTGGATAAAATAATAAATTATTACTTAACTCTTAATTTCACTACCCCCTTCCGTTTCGCAGGTATCTTACTCCAACGCAACTCCAGATTACTTAATCGTACTTCTATTTACGTCGATTTCTATCCAAATCCTAGAAGCCCTTTACTGCCTTATGCAACTTAGCAAATTACCGCTTATATTACTTTAACGTACATTATTCCAACAATTATATTTCGAAGTTTTTTAATACCTCGTTATTATCCGCCTGTGATTTTGTTAACAGTACTTTTGTCGAAATAAAATTAGAATATATAAACTATTCGGAAAGTCGGTTATTTTTGTTTTAAAAACTTATGTAATATCCGAAAATAAAAAACCGAATTCGATTTTCTTATAAAAGTTCTTCCAAGTCGACAGTAACGTTGACGGCCTTAAAAAATCCGGTATTTTTATCGGGATTAATTATTATAACCGTAATAATTTCTGCATAAACCTTTTTATTACGGAAAACCGGCATCGTATATTAAGGGTTACGTAACATATTATGTTCGGCTATTATCTTAGTAAATAAGAATTTAAAAAGCTATAAAAACGATCGAGGTTAAAATTCCTAACCATGAAACTGGGGAAGGTTTACAAAGCTTTTTATACGCTTTTAAAGTTTATCTTTAAGGTTTACCGTATAAAGTTATTATCTGTCTTCAAAAACCCTGCTAAACCGTAGCTAACGGGTATAAAATTTACCAAGGTCGAAATTTATCGGTAACTACCAGTCGGAATCGGAATAAAACGGGACTAAGATATATAATTTATCCAAACCGTAAAAAACCATTTAAAAAGTTATCGTATTTAAAGATACTAGGTATAATATCTATCGTAAAAATTAATCGTAGCATAATTTCTACATATTAATTCAGCCTTGTTTTCCAGGCTTGGACCTATATATTACCTTACATAAGGAATGTTAGTTACGTTGTTATATTTAACTAATTATGCAGCTTTTTAATACGCGTACAGCTTTTGTATAACTTAGTAACGGAACAATTATCCTCCGATCAAAACGTAGCCTTTTGTAGCTAGGGTGCTTTAGCATCCTGGCTAGCTAACATACCCCCTTAACGCCTTAAAGAATTCGGGACGTTAATCGCTACATTTTTACTACTTTTTAAAGCCACAGCTTTTTATTTAACATTTCTTCCGGCAATTATATTTCTTAATTAGCCAATTCCTTCTTAGAAATCGTCTTTAAAGGTTTCTTCCATAGGTTTAAAATTTCTATAATATCTACCAATTCTAACTGCTTTTTGAAATACCCAAAAGGTTCTTAAAATAAGCTTTTAATGAGTTTATTTATTAATATATCGCTTGTAAATAAATAATCCACTTTAATTAAACGCTTTTTTATTACTTTGCGCAATTAATAATTATATATATTTACGTACCGTAGTTTTGTCCGTAATAAGGTAACGTCAATGTTGATAAACCCTCTAGTTTATTAATTATCGTATTATATATTTAAATATTTTGCATTTAGGTTAATTTCTAGATTTTTAATTAGTTAAAAGGTAAATAAGGCTTTTTCAATAGCTTATATAATGGATAATAATTCCGTTTTAGTTATGGAAGTAGTTACTGCATCTTGCTTATTCGCTTATTATCTTATTACCTTTGTCAATAATATCACAACGTAAGTTTAAGGGTTTTTTCGATTAATTATATTTTTTGTAAAAAAGGCGTTACTTTAAGTATCTATCGAATTTTCGTTACTGAATTGTAACGTTAACGTTTTTATACCGATTAGGTACCGTATAATGCGATTAACTGCTTTATAATATACGTTGTTAAAGTTTTAGTTAAATCGGGTAAACCTAAATATTATAAAAAAAAATTTAAATTACGTATAAATCGCCACGTGAGAAATAAAACCGACTTTTTGAATATTTATTAATAAAACCTTAATAAGTTAAATTTGGATTAAACAATAACTTTCTATTTGTTATTAACGTTTTTGGAAACTTTTTAGATTTTTTAAAGATTAGGTTAGTTAATTTATTTATAAAATCGGATTTAAATAGTTAGGTTTTCCTATTAAGTTTATCTTTAATTATTTCGATTCTAAAGAATTACTGAAAGTTTCTATTTTTATAAGGCCGTATCGTTTTTATATTTGTTAAATTAACTGATCGACGGAGACTTGGTTTTTTTCGCTATATATGGCGATAATATTGTCGATGTAAACGAAAAGAAATACCTTTTAACAAAGAAAATAATAAGGCTTATAAAAAAGGGGTTAAGTTTTAAGTTTTTAAACGTGTTAGTAAAGGTTTTTTTTGCTAAAACAACGGTAATTCTTTTAAGCAATTCAAAGCTTTTTTAATAAGAATATCCTGTTCCGTTACTGGTATTCCGGGTGCGTTTTTATATATATTTCGTAAGGTAAGTACGTATTAACGAAAGCATTTATAACGTTATATTGCTTAAGCTTTATAACGAATTTAGCTGTGACGATTATTAAGTTTTTGAAGGATTTTACGGTTAAAGTAAATGCGTATATATCGCCATAAATGATAAACTATTAATTACTTCGTATCACGAAACTTACTTTGTAAATTTGGAGCTAGCTATATTTATTAACCTTATAAACGTATACTTATATATACCTTAGAACTTGTTTTCTTTTAATAACGAACTAATCGACGATTTCCCAGGACTCTATATCCTTATAATTCTATAAGTAGGCCTTTTTAACCTCTAAAAATATCTTTCCAACGAGTATATATTTAGCTTTTTATAGGTTTGTAATAATAACAGCAAGTTTTGCTTCTGTACCCGGTTTAAAGGTTTAAGTAAAGTTTCTATTTTTATATTAAAACCTTTCCGATTAAGATAACGTTAGTTTCGGGATTTTATTTCTTTTTAATTTTCCGTAATTTACCGGCCGCTTATTACGCGTACTTAAGGAATAAGTTAATCGTTTTGTATTAAATGCGGCTTTTTATATTTTGTAGTCGATTGTAATAATACTTTTCGGAATATATAAGGAACTTACGTTTATAACTAGTAAAGTACTTTCGTTTTTTACGGTTACTTTAAGTTAAATAACGTAACAGGAATTTAGGTTATATTTATTCTTTTATCGACGTAATAATCATAATAATTATTAAGGCAGACGCTAACAGAAGTAACGGTATAAAGAACGATAATAATTCGAATATAACTATCCTATAAAAGTAATTAATCTTTTACAAATAGCCTTATTTTGCCTTTTCCTGTACGTTTTTAACGTTAATGCAATTTTGAAATTATTTTTCTTATCTAGCCGTTAATTATATTATTTTATTTAGCTTTTTATTTTCTATATATATACATATAAAGTAACCGTAGACCTGAATAAATAAGTGAACCTGTCGAAATAACTTTTATAATTCGTTTTTGATAACGTGAAATAGGTTATTTTTAAAATTTTTGGTATTACCTAAAAAGGTAGCTTTCTCGTTAAATTATACATTTCGAATAACAATAACTTTATTTGTTAAAAAGTTCCATATTTTGTAAATATTCGTTAATTAATAACCGATAAAAAAACTTATCTACATTTTAAAATTTAACTTTTAAAATCTTTGTTTTTTTTAATAGCAGTAAACGTTATAAAGTAAGCTATATAATCGTAAATTTGCAAATAGGCCTGTTACGGCTTACGATTAAATATTACAACGCCGTTTTTATATGCTAAATAAATATAATCAATTTTGTATAGAGTTTGTTAAAAAACCGTATTTGGAGGTACGGTTATATGAATATATGGCAATTTTAGAAATATATACGATTAGAAACGGAGGTAATTTAAGGCTATTTCGTATCGTAATTGCTTTTTTTAATTATATCTTTTAAGCGTTTCGTATTTTTGTTTTAGATCTGGGTATATAGTACCGAAGGTTTAACTTTGATGTTAAAAAAAAAGCAACTGGAAAATATTTCGAAATTGATCATGTTTCGGTATTTCGTTATCGTATTCGATTACCTATAGGAAAACCTTGCTTTAATTTTTCAAAACGTTTAGAAAATATTTAAATAGGGTAACTAATATATCCTTTTTTCGGATTTTGAGATAGATATCTTAAATAAAGCCTAAATATCTGTTAGTTGCAAATATAATGTATCTGTATCTTTTAAGGTTTTTTTCGATATTTATAACGTTAACGGCGATTTTTTGTTTTAATCGAAAGGGTTTTTTTTGGAGTTCGCGGCGTATTTGCATTTTAGTTTTCGCTTTTTTACATGTTTAGTATTTAATAGTTATAAGGCTTTTTAATCGGGTTTCCTTAATATAAAATTGCAATTAAGCAATTATTTTAAGGCCTGGATAGCTTAATTGCAGGCATTATAAGATACCGTTATCTGTAAGAAGTAGTTTTAACGTTTTAAACTTGATATTTTATTTATAAGTAACTAAGGTTACGTATAACGTTATTACATTGATATTTTCGATAATAAAATAAAATAATATATTTATTAAAGTAATTATAATTTAATTATATTTATTTCGAATACAGTTATTGATTTTTCGGTTATCCTACTAAAATCTTTTTTTCGGAACTATTGAAGTAATACCAAATTACAAGCGAATTTTCCGAAATACGTTACGTCGTATAAGCGTAACCTTATCGTACATTTAAGATTTTAAAATAATATATTAACCTTTCCGTAACTTCTAATCGGGACGAAGTTATTATCTACGTATATCCCGTTACTTTATATTATTAACCTGAAATTTAAGAACTTATTGGAAGGTTAAAAATATATATCGTAAACTTTAAATCCAAAATGGACGAAATTTTGAAGTGGTAAAACGAAACGTTTTTAGTAGCCTGTTAATTAAGGATTAAAAAATACGCCAGGGTTCGTTTTACCTTTTTAAAATTTTAATTCGTTTTTTAAATTATTAATTTATTTATAGATTTGGATATACAGTTAATCTTCTTTTTAAAAGAAATTAATTAAAAGCAATTTAGCTCTTAATTAATAATAGCATTATATCAATAAATTAAAATTTTACCGGGGACTTTTTAAAGAAGGCATAAAAATATTAGAATAACCTATATATAACGCTAAAACATAGCTTATAACAGGTACCTTATACGTCCGATTCCTTTCGTTTTCGTTTGCTAAGGTTTCGGTCCGTATAGGAACTTTTACGATTACTTTGTTTCAGGCTTACTAACCTGCTTTTAGGTTTATTATCTTTCTAATTAGGACTTTCTTAATTCAAAGAATCCGTAAGGGTTCCCTGGAACGTTAAAAACGTTACTTTAATATTTCGTAATATAAATGGTAAATAAGTTATAGCCTAGTAATCCAGAAAATTAACAGTTATTTTTTAGTAACTAATTATGCGTTGTTAATCTTAACCTTCCGTGTTATTTAAAAGGTAGTTATTCAATTTTCTATAAAAGGAATTATTGCTGTACATAAAATCGTTAACTTATATAACTATTAATTTCGTTTCTGGAATTCCGTATCGTTATCCCTAAGCTATTATTTCTTATTTTTTAACGATTTATTCGTTTAACTTTTTGCTGAGCTTCGAAACTTGTTTTAATTTTTCTCACCATTTTCGTTAGGTATTAGTTAAAAGCCTGTCGTCGTATACCTTACCGGATTCGGCCAACTTAACGCACTATTTCCGTAAATTCTTTTGTGGAAAAAGGTTTGTTTTTTTAATTACTAAAATTACCGTTTTTCGAACTTAATTCGTAAGAATAATTAGATCTTTTCGTACTATATAATATTTTCGATTTATATATATAAACTCCGTAATATCTTGATTATAAACTTCTTTGTTTTCGGCTGTTATTTTAAAGGTATTTATTAAGTAACTTATAAAGTCGATTTTTAAAGGCTTTTTTTTAAAAAAGGATATAATTAAGGTATTAATCCGTGTTATATAACTAATTCGTTTTTTCGGATAAAAGGTTATATTACGTTTCGTAAATTTAATAAATTCTCCCTTGAAGAAACGTGACCGTATATACAAAATTGGATAAAATAATAGATTGCTACCTTGATTCCTATGCTTCACTAATACCCTTTCGTTTTGCTGATTGCCTAGGCCTGTTCTTTTCTACGTCGATTTTTATCGGAATTCTGGAAGTTTCTCGTAGTCTTAAGCAGCTGGACAAACCATCGTTTGTAATTCTTTAACGGGTAATATTCCAATAGCTGGATTTCGAAATTGTTTAACTTGTTGTCTTTGTTGTCCTTATCCCCCTCTACCTTCGCCAGCAATCTTTTTGTTAAATCGAGATTATTTATAGTAAGTTCGTAAAAAAGTAAATTTTTTTTTTCGAAAATAAGGTAATATTCGAATATTAAAAGGCGCGGTTAATTTTTTTTAAGTAATAATTTTCCAAGTTGACAGTTACATCGATTGCTTTGGATTGTGCGGTAATTTTTCTTGAATAAATTACCGTGAACGGGACGGTTTTTATCGAAAACTTCCCGTAACGGATGATGGGTATCTTTTATTTGGGATCGCCTGGCATGCCATGGAAACGATCGAGGTTGGACTTTATAGTCGTAAAACTGACAAGGGCTTGCAAAGTTTTTCGCAAGTTTTTAAAGTTTATCTTTAAGGTTTATTTTTAAGGTTTACTGTGCAAAGTTATTTTTTATTTTTAAAAACCTTGTTAAACCGTGGCTAATAGGCATAAGGTTTACCAGAGCCGAAGCTTATCGGCAATTACCCGTCGAAATCGGAATAAGGTACGGAATTAAGATATATAATCTATTTTAACTTTAAAAACTATTTAAAAAGTTATCGTATTCGAAAATATTAAGTATAATATTTATCGTAGAGATTTTATCGTGGAATTATTATTTGCATATTGGCTTAGCCTGGTAATTAAGGTTTGGACATACAGTTGGGGAGCAAAAGTTACGGCGTTTGACGATTTTGCACCAAAACTCACCGTTTTCAACAAAGAATATCTTAAGAACTTTATATATAAATAAAAATGGAAAAATAGGTTTTATAGGCACATCTACACGCCATTTAACATATATGAAGTGGGGACTATTTTAAGTGGAGATGCTTACGTAATGTATATTTTAGAAAAAACTCGATTTTTCCAAAAAAAGGTTTTCTTAAATATCTTTCCAATTATGTAATAAATCGGTTATCTAAACTTAAATATTTTTCTTATCCAATATAGTAAACATAAATCAAACGAGTTAAACTTGATTTATTACGTAAGAGGAAAGATATTAAAGAAAATCACTTTTTGTAAAAAGTGACTTTTTTCTAAAATAGACATTACGTAAGCATCTCCACTCAAAATAGTCTCCACTTTATATATGTTATGTGGCGTGTAAATATGCCTATAAAACCTATTTTTCCATTTTTATTTCTCTATAAAGTTTCTAAGATATTCTTTGTTGAAAACGGTGAGTTTTGGTGCAAAATCGCTAAACGCCGTGACTTTTGCTCCCCCACTGTAACTTTTACCTTGTATAAATTTAATAAATTTCTAAAACTTTTAATTAAAATTAATATAATTCCTAAAGTTAAAAACGCGTGTTTTAAAATTAAAATTCGTTCTTAAAGCGGTTTTAATGTTTAAATCTTCTTATAAGTAACCGGGAACAATTACTGTACGGTTATTATTATTATCATTAAAATATAACTTATATTGTTCTTTTTCGGAAAGACGTGACCGTGTATGTACTTGGATAAAATGATAGATTGCTACCTTATTTCCTAGCTTTACTACCCTTTTCCGTTTCGCAGGTGTTTTATTTTAACGCGATTTTAGATTGCCTAGTTATGTTTTTATTTACGATTTCTTTTATAATTCTGGAAGCTTTTTGCCATTTCAAATATCCGGGTAAATTATCGTTTGTAACTTTCCGACATATAATATTCCAGTAACTGGATTTCGGAATTATTTAACTTGTTATTATTATTTCTTTTTAGTTTCGCCAGCAATACCTCCGCCGAAATAAAATTCTTTCGTATAAGCTGCTGTTACTTGGAAAATCGGTTATTGTTATGTTCGGTAATTAAACGGTAAACGAAAATTAAAAGTTATAATTAGTTTATTTAGGAAAAGTTCTCCAAATTGACAGTAACGTCGACCGCTTTGGATTGTGGAGTTTCTTTTTTTTTGAATGGATGGTTGGAAAGAGGACGGTTTTTGTCGAAACCTTTCCGTAGCGGATGATGGGTATCTGGTATTTGGGGTCTCCTAGTATATTGTATTGTTTCGGTTCGTATCTTAATTAATAATGGCTTAAGAAGGTAATTCGGTACCAAGTACCTTTTCCCTGGTTATCGTATT
Source organism: Monosporascus sp. 5C6A (assembly GCA_004155035.1). Classification (NCBI taxonomy): domain Eukaryota; kingdom Fungi; phylum Ascomycota; class Sordariomycetes; order Xylariales; genus Monosporascus; species Monosporascus sp. 5C6A. The sequence continues at coordinate 170,324 of QJOB01000074.1, read as the reverse complement.
AATATTTTCTTTTTAGCCGTAAGAACGATCCAGGTTAGATTTTATAATCGTGAAACTGGCAAGGGCTTGCAAAACCTTTTGCAAGTTTTTAAGGTTTATCTTTAAGGTTTACCGTGCAAAGTTATTTTCTACCGTTAAAAACCTTGCTGAACCGTGATTAACGGGTATAAGGTTTATTAGGGCCGAAGTTTGTCGGTAATTACTAATCGTAATCGGAATAAGGCATAGGATTAAGGTGTATAATTTATCTAAACCGTAACAAACTATTTAAAAAGTTATCGTGTTCGAAAATATTGGGTATAATATTTATTGTGGAAAATTATTATAAAATGATATCTGTATATTGGCTTAGCTTTATTTTCCAGGCTTAAACCTTTATTTTACCTTATATAATTTATATCGTTTTAATAATAGTTAATTAATTAATAATTATTCGGATTAAACGAATAAAACTTTTAATTATTAGATATAAGGGATGTTAGTTACAATCTTGTATCCAGCTAATTATGCAGTTTTTTAATATGCGTACAGCTGTTATATAACCTAGCAACGGAACAATTATCCTCCGATCCGAACGTAGCCTTTTATAGCTAGGGTGCTTTAGCACTCTGGCTAGCTGATACGTAGCCTTCTTCAGTTAAGGTGCTTTAGCACACCTGGCTAGCTGACAATAATCGGGTCTTGTTCTTTTAAAACCTCGGACTGTTTTTAAAAAACCTAAGCCTGCTAGGTTATAACAATTAATAAATATTATAAAAACCTCAAACTAGAAGAAAACATGCTAAGAGTAATTTCTAATAAGAAATTAACTACTTAAAAAATACAATTATCGGGAAAAAGGTAAAATCAAAAGCTGTAACTTTAAAAGATAACAAAATATATGTATTAATATCCCTAATTGTTTAAATGGTTAAAGGGGTATATCAGCTAGCTAGATATGCTATAACATATTAATTAAAAAGATTACGCTTAGATTAGAAAAATACATTCCGCAACTAAGCTATACAAAAGCAGTACGTATGCAAAGAACTTACGGAATCAGTTAAATATAATAACACAACTGACATCTTCTATATCTAACAGTTCTTTCTCTTTTTAATCGGGTCGATTCAGCTAAATTCGTATATATTTTCTTTGCCGAAATGTCTGTGCCTTCCGTTAAAACTACAATTACTATTATTGCTCTTAAAATATATAAATCTAATTAGCATTAATATACAGCTTATATCGTTTTAACAACATCTAACCTATTAATATTTACTTATTAAGCGAAATAAAACTTTTAATTGTTAGATATAAACGATGTTCGTTACGTTATTATATTGAGCTATTTTCGTATTTCTTTATACGCGTACTGCTTATTATTATAGCTTAGTAACAGAATATATATCCTTTGATTAAAGCGTAGGCTTTTTTAGTTATAGTAAAACGTTAAATTGATCCGGCCTAAGTTGAAAATCACATCAAAAACAGTAATTTTGCTAGTTTTTCAATCGGTTATAACTTTGCTAGAAAAGCTTTTAAAAATATACGAATTAAATTATATTATAAATAGTTATAAACGGCTTAAGTCTTACTTAAACAGGATTATTTAAATTTTTAAATTGTTAAAGTTATATAATATTAAACGCAAATTTAAGTTGAAATTCTTTGTTTTTATAACAATCTTGTCTATTTTGTATAAGAACTAAGGAATTTTAACGATCTTATATTAATACTTTAATAAAGTTTTTACAGTTTTAAAAATTTTATAATTCCCTTTAACTAACCACTAGGCCGTTTATAATTATCTATAATATAATTAATTCGCTTATCTTTAAGAACTTTCTTTGCGAAGTTATAGCTTATTGAAAAACTAGCAGAATCGCTGTTTTTGGTATGATCAGCCTGGGCCGGATTAATTTGGCCCTTTGCTTTAGTGTGCTATAGCACACCTGGCTAGCTGACAACTATTGGTCTTTCGAGGCAAATAGCCGAGATTTGGCCGCGATCCACCAAAAGCCACATCGCACGTCGACCCATTCTTTCAACGGGTCGACGGCTAAGGATTTATCAGAGTAACTATTCTTCAAAGCGGGCGTGGCGGTGTCGACACCTGTGTCATTAGGCCATTAGACCCCTTATTCGAGCCCCGACAAGCGTTATCGATCAGAGCCTGAGATACGACGGACCCCTCGACTTTGCGGCTGACTGATTTTACCAAACTGGAGACATCCTAATCTCAGCATTTTCGGCAAGCAGGGTTCTCCTCATTTGCCTCCTCCAATAACCGGAGCCTTATCTGAAGCAGTCTGACTTGACATCGTCTACGCAACGCAAGACGAATGCCGCTGATCTGCCCTAACACCAAATGGAAGATAAACACAAGTCGTCTAGATGGTCCATGCCATGGACTCAACTTGAGTTCAAGTATCAGGCTCGGCGCTTGCATAAACAGGCACTGGATCTCCGCAAATCCTACGAGCAGACGAAAGACAAAGTGGCCATTGAAAAGGCTGTTCAGCTTGCAAGAGAAGCAGACTCCACGGTCCCTAACCACCCTGACTACATGATCAACCTTGCTCGCAGTCTCGAGGGCAAGTATCTGGAAATGGGCCAAGAAGTTGACCTCGAGGAAGCAATCCAGAAACTTAGAGATGCGGCTGTTGCGAATCCAAAGAAGCTTGAATGCTTCCAGCAACTCGGCAGGGTTCTTTTCTTTGCTTACGAGAGCCTTGGACGCTTCAGCTACATAGACGAAGGTCTTGCTGCGACACGACGGGTAGTTGAGCTGTGTGATGACCACTTGGTGCTCCCCGCCGCTTTGTTCCTCCTTCGTACTGGCTCTATTTCTCGCTGCAAAAAAGTTAAATCGATATCCCATCTTGAAGAAGCAATTGAAGCAATGCGACGAGCCATGAGCATTGATAAGAAAAATCCAGTGTGGCCAGCGACCCTTCTCAAGGATTTGGAATGGCACTATCGAGAAACCAGACTTATGTCTGACCTCGAAGAAATGATTCAACTATCTCGGCAGCTGGTATGTATGGGAGGAAATGAAAACGAAAAGGCCAAAGGGCTTTTTTCGCTGGGAAATTGTCTTCACGATCGGTACGAATCGATGGGGGAGCCGCAGGACCTCGATGAGGCGAATCGAGCAATACAGGAAGCTACCCAACTTGCAAAGGCGTACATCGGAACCAGGCCCGCAGGTAGCCCAGAACAAGTTACGCTTCTGTCTAAGCTTGCTTCGTCGTTGCTAGAATGGTCCAAGCGCACAAAAGCCACAGCAGACATTGCAGAAACCATCCGCGTGACGAGACATGCAGTTGAGTTGACGCCTGTTACGCATCCAAAACGGATCGCTCGACTGATGCAGCTCGGACGGTGTCTTTTAAACTGGTCTCCTGACGTCGGAACTGTCGCAGAGCTTGAAGAAGACGTAGCGATGATACGAACAGTAGTCGACTTAGCACCGGACGACTGTTACAATGAAGGCAAGCCGCTTTTCATTCTCCCAAACTGCCTTTACAGATTCTATGTGATGACGGGAACAATGGAATACCTGGACGAGGCAATTCAGATACTCCGTCGAGCGGTTTCCACCATACCAAAAGGAAATCCCTCCATATTCCTACATCTCGATAGGCTGGCTCCTATGCTATGCTTTCGATACACTCAGACACGGGCCTTGAGCGACTTGAAAGAATCCGTTAAGATTGCTAAGCGAGTCGTTGATATGACACCGCTTGATCATCCCCAACGGGCAGACCGTTTACAAGTCCTGGCGAGTCTAATGGATCCGCTGGCCAGTCGGGAAAAGGAAGCCGCCGGGCTCCAGAACGCTATTAAAATATCTAGAGAAGCCCTAAGTTCAACGCCAGAAGGCCATTCAGAACGGCCATACCACAACATACAGCTATCGAGAAAGCTTATGCATTCGTATAGGACGAATGGAAACGAGGAGCACCTAGAAGAAGCCATTCAACGCACAAGAGAAGCGATTGACTTGGTGTTAGAGGACAACAGTGCGTTGTCGAAATCCTTGACTGATCTCTCATCAATGCTCCATGACCGATATGTCCTCAAAGACGACATCAGAGACTTAGATGAAGCAGTCTCTGCGGCCAGACGAGCTGCGGTAGCTCAACCCAACGAAGGATTCGGTCGGTCGATGAGCTCGAGCAATCTCGCAAGACTTCTGCTGGAGAGGTACTTCCAAACAAAATCCCAAGAAGACTTTGCCGAAGCCAATGCAATTCTGGGAAGCATTTTGGATCGATCCGAGACTTCTAATCTGGCAGACGCAGAAGTCCTCTACGCCGGGCGCTTACTAGCCAACAATGAAATGGGCAATGAAAATTGGCCGCGGGCATTTGAAATCTTGAACAAATTGATCAATCTCATCCCCAGATGGGTACCTCGAGCGTTAGAACTCTCTGACAAGCAATTCTCCCTTGGGAACATCTTCGGTATTGCTTCAGACGCAGCGACTGCAGCGATAAGAGCAAAGAAGAACCCGTTTGTTGCACTAGAGCTACTCGAACGGAGTCGCGGCGTGCTTGGGACTTCTCTTGAGGAAATGAGGAGATTTGATAGTTCCGCCTTCCAGCAGGCGCACCCAGACCTGGCAGAGCGTTTTCAACGTCTTCAGGGACAGCTGGAAGAACATGATGATCTTGAAAAACAATTTGCAAACCTAGAACTGCAATCACCAGATGACGACTCCCGTGGCGACTCATCCAATCCAGATCAACGTTACAAGGCAGGCAACGAGCTGAGCAAACTGATCGATGAGATACGTCAGCTTCCTGGGATGGAAGGACTGTTCGGTGCACCAGGTCAGGCAGAAATACAGAACGCAGCCAGTCAAGGTCCAATTGTCGTCATTAATGTCAGCCAGTCGGGTTGCGATGCTATACTCGTCGAGCAGGGCCAGATTCGAACCTTGCCATTAGATAGACTTTCCTGGAAAGACATTAGAATCAGAGCGCGGGAAGAATCCATGGGGAACCCCAACAGTCTCGAGTGGCTATGGGATACCACCATGGACCCCATTCTCACTGCGCTCGGTTTCACAGAGCCTGTTGTCGGCAATGAGTGGCCGCATGTGTGGTGGATACCGACTGGGCATTTGACAAAGTTTCCTATTCATGCGGCGGGATATCACGGCGTGCGTGGCAAGAGTGTGCTAGATCGCGTCATGTCATCCTACAGCTCCTCCGTAAAGGCCATCATCAACGGTCGTCGACGCCGCCTCGAAGTTACCGCGCCAGGCAAAGCCTTGCTGATTGCCATTCGAAATGCCGGACTGCCATTCGCGATCAAGGAGGTGCAGATGCTTGACGAGCTGTGCAGGACAATGCAACTCGAGCCAAGTGATCCTGAGCATCACAAGCAAGAAATGTTGAAGCACCTGCAGGAATGTACGGTCTTTCACTTTGCAGGGCACGGGTATACACACGCGTCAGATCCTTCCAAGAGCCATCTGCGTTTGGAAGGCGGACACGACGATTCGCTGCGAGTTTCCGATCTTCTGAACATCAATTTACACAAACAATCGCCCTTCCTAGCCTACTTATCGGCCTGCGGCACAGGACAGATCAAAACAGACCAATTGATGGACGAAAGCATCCATTTGATCAGTGGTTGCCAGTTAGCCGGATTCCGGCATGTCATTGGAACTCTGTGGGAAGTGAATGACACCATCTGCGTAGACATGGCGAGGGGCATCTACGAAGGGATGAGAGATGGAAACATGAGTGATGAGTCTGTCTGTCTAGGACTGCATAATGCTAGTCGAAGTCTTCGTGACCGCTGGGTCTTTGAGGAGAGCGGCGTGATTAGAAAGGCGAGCGTTAGGCAGAAACGCGAAGCGAGGCCGGTTGAGTCACCCATAGAGGATGAAAGCACAACTGAGGGAATAGGCAAACTGCGGCGCAAGATGATTCGGGCGGCAATGGCTAGAGATAGACGGATGTCCGATGGAACGCTCCCAGACATGACAGATGTAGGCCATCACATCTGGGGCAAAAGGGGCCAAGGGAGTAGCAGGATGCCGAGAACTGTGATGGGAGAGAGTGATGACGAGGACGAGGACGAGGTGGCTCCACTCTGGGTACCATATGTTCACTATGGAGTATAGATAGCTCAGGTTGCCACTTAATAACGCTTACCCTAATACTTTTTTTTTCTTTTCGTTCACTATGCTGCGCCTTATCTTTCCAGTTAGCAAATGTCTACTTGTAGAAACAAGGCCGAAAACTTGAGCTCCTGAGTTCCCCCTAAGCATTGACATTTAATTACACATAATCAAACCTGTAGAAGTAGAACCCTGAATTTTGGCTGGGCTTGGACTGTTAAAATACTTACCGCAAGAGTCCCCTCAATTCTAATTGTTGGTTCCAGACACAAATGCAATGAGAATGGTCGCATACCTTTCAGCAGTTAGTTGACGTGGCTCTCGGTTTGTGCTGAACCTACGTTGCGCCGGCGAGAACGAGTTCCATGCTCTTTGAATGCGTTAACATGGAGAGTATTGTCAAGTAAATGACCGTAGACGCCGTAACTGTGACGATACGATATAGGAATGTGTCTAGCAGGTTGCAGATCACAATCGGTACCAGTAATAATGATGTGATAAGGGCCAAGAGCAGAGTCGTGGCAATTCCTCTTATGACCCGGCCGGAGTACAGGTACACATTGGGGTCTGTAGAGACATCGTGAGAAGGCCTCTGGGAACGAGTCAGCTAGCCCTGTCCCACAGTAATGAGCAGTTTGGTATACCTTTCGGAATCCAGTGACATATTTAATCAAATTATCCTCGACCCAAGTCTCGAACTTTAGCAAAGCATTATCTGCTACTGTAGCCAAGGACACTAGTTCTCGACCACGTGCGAGATACTCGGTCTCTTCTCTGGCTATACAGCCAGTACCGTCAACCCAGTTCTGCAAGCTCTCTGCGTCTCGCGATTTTGCTAGTGGTAGACTCAGCCATTGTCGATTTCTCTCAACAAACTGGTCTACACACATCAGTCTGTAACCCGAGCGCGGCTTGGAATCCTACACACCGTAATCAGCCAAGGCCGTTTCTATCTCTTGCAATAGGGCTGTGCGTTGAGAATTCTGATCGATGCGGCTCTTCCCGAGAAAAAGCGGACAAGCTTCATCTTGATCAATCTGCTCGAGTTGTTCTTCAAGCTCAACGAGCTTGTCCTGCTTTAATAGCAAAAGACGCGCACGTAGCTTGTCAAAGCGCCTGCACATGAAATAAGGGCCATGGGAGGATATGAGCGCGGTATAGCGAGGGTATCCAGCCCTGTAATCCTCCACTGCACAACATGCCCAGGATCAGCCTCCACAATCGAGCCTCTTGGAAAGTCTCCCGGTACCTTTCTTCATGGGTCCATACGTCTCGGTTGAGTTCGGCTGCGGGATGGTGGGAGAGTTCATCTAGCAAACAATGGTTCCACTAAGTCCTAGGCTCACCAGTTTCATCGGGACAATACCGCAGGACAAGACAGACATGCAATAGTGTGCTAAGGGCAACAAACTACTTTAAAACTGTCATGCTCAATGAGATCAGCATATAGGAGGATATATTAAAACACTGTTGAGATGCGTGTGGTGGCTGAAGGATTTGTTGCTAGGGGTCCCTGGAGCAACGGGGGTGTGGGCCCGACAAACTCACTATATGTACTCCCATTTCGAATCAGAGCGTCCTAGCCCCACTTAGCTTCTAAATCATACTCCTTCTTTTATATGGGCATTTTCAGAACAGGTGTTGTCAGCTAGCCAGGGTGCTAAAGCACCCTAGCTACGTTCTGATCGGACGATAATTGTTCCGTTGCTAGGCTACACAAAAGCTGTACGCGTATTAAGAAGCTGTATAATTAGCTATTATTATACATTTTAAAATTAAATTTTGGATTTTATCTTTTCGCCTAAATAACTAAGTTTATTTTAAATGTTTTTATAAAACGCTCTAAATTATTAATATTAAGAAATATATAATTAAAGTTAAGTAATTAACATGTTAATAAAATTAATTCGCTCGGTGGTTTGGCTTGTTCGGTAGTATGGTACGTTACTTTAAAATAACTTTTCTATAAACCTTTAGATGTTATTATATCAAAATCAAAATTCCAGATTTTAAACATTTTATTCGTTAATATCTTTACAAAATAAAAGTTTTCAAAAATTATAAAAGATTTATATCGCTTTTAAACCTTTTAAGTGTTATTTAAAATTCTGTATTCTTTTCTTTACTTTAAGAATTAGTTCTCGGAACGTAATATTTATATTGTATATTATAAATATATATATAGAATCGAATTTAAAATAGTGTTTTATATTTCTTTTTTAATTAATAGTATTTATTAAACTATTAAAAATTATAATATAAGTATTGTATAATTGTAACGAACCTGTCATACATCCACCTGGAGGTATGAGCAGTATCCGAAAAGGGTTCTTGATTTGCAGGTAACAATAGCACGATGAGTGATTCTGGGTCTGTTCGTTAAAGAGATTTGCGGACTCTTCCCTCCTCAGAGAACGATGCCTCTGATTGAAGGCTTAGATTGATAGCTAAGGAGCGAAACTATCTAGAAGCTATCTGCACAGGTAACCGACCGTTATATATCCATTCTGATTAAGTGAGTGTGTCGGTGATCTGTGTGATCTGTGTGATCTGGTCCCAGATCCAACAGATCCAGCAGATCACTCTAATCTAAGGGAGGAAAACCAAGCTTTCCTTCAACCGAAGATTAACCGCGTGGAGTCCCGTCTCAGGCTCTAAGGGCCAGTCCCCTCAAGGACACGTACAGGGATTTCTGTACTGTAACAATAATCTTTTTATTTTTTTTATTCACTTTTGTTTAAAATGATTCTTTTGCTATTCGACTTTGTTATTTTTAAATTTAAATTAATAAATTTAAATGTATTTGTATAAATTTATATACAATCTTTCTTTTTTATAGGCCTTTTATCGGTTATTTTAATAATGTTCCATTCTTATTACATTGTTCATAAATTACTTTATATTAATATAAAAAAAGCTCATTTTTATAACCTAACGGGGTTTGTTATTAAGCTTTTTAAATTCGTTGTTTTTAAAATTCCAATTCAGGAAGTGGGTCAATTTAGAGAGGGGGTCCACCTGTTAGCTAGCTAGGTGCGCTAAAGCGCCCTAATTAGCTCTGATCGGAGGATATATGTTCCGTTGCTAGATTACACAAAAGCAGTGCGTGTGCTGAAGCACTTGCGTAATTAGCTTAATACAATAACGTAACTGATATTCTTTATATCTGACAATTAAAAGTCTTATTCGTTTAATTTAAGCAATTATTAATTAATCAGCTGTTGCTGAGACGATATAGGCTGTATATCAGTAGTAATTATTTTAATATACTTTAATAACAACAATAGCAACTGTACCGTTTATATCTTCCGTTATTTACAAGGGATTTAAAACTGAAACTGCTTTAAAAGCGAATTCCAATTTAAGGCATACGTTCTTGATTTTTGGGATTATATCGATCTTAATTAATCGCTTCCGTAGCCTGTTAAACTTATAGAACCCGATATAACCTTTTATCCGAAAAAACGAATTCGCTATATAACGCGGACTAATACCTTAGCAGCTTTATCCTTATTTTTAGGAGGAACTTTCGAAAAAATCGATTATACGGGTTACTTAATAAATACTCTAAAGATGATAACCGAAGGCAGATAAGTTTATAATCAGGATTTTACGGTATATACTTACAAAGATTGTAAATACGATATTTTTCAAAAAAATATTAACGATTTTACGAAATGGGTTTTGGAGTTTGTATTTCCAGTAATAAAAAAACAAGTTTTTTTCCAGGGAAGAACTTAAGGGAATGGTACGCCAAGATGGCCGAATTCGGCAAGGTGTACGATAGCAAACTTTTAATTAATACCTAACGAAAATACCGAGAAAGATTAAAATAAGCCGCGAAGTCAGATAAAAAGTTAAACGAGTAGATTGTGAAATGGCAAAAGATAATGGCTTAGAGATAGCGATACGGCATTTTAAAAACGAAAACAACAGTTATATAAGTTAACGATTTATGTATAGCTTTGGTTTTTATCGTAAAAACCTGGATTATTACCTTCCAGATAGTAAAAAAAGCTAAAATCGATAACGGAACGATTAGTTATTAAAAGATAACGGTTAATTTTTTGGATTACTGGATTATAACTTATTCCCTTTTATTAAGGAATTTTAAGGTATTTTTTCCGATTTTTTACGGGGTTTTTACGGACTTTATTAATTAGGATAATCCTGATTAGGAGGATAATAAACTTTTTAACCGTTAACTGCGAAGAAGAACCCCTGGACGAGGCCCGAAGCAAGGTAGCCGTAAAGGTTCCTATACGGACCGAAACTTTAACAAACGAAAACGTAACGAATCGAACGTTTAAGAGATTTGCTGCAAAACGTGCTTAAGCTTAATGTATTTACTGCTTTAATGTTATTATGCGTTCCTTAATAAAGTTTTAATAGAATTTATACCTAGTAAGATAGTTATAGAACTAGTTCAAGATCGGATAGTTTCCGATTAGTTTTTAAAGGAAAAAATTAACCGTATATTTAAATTTATAGATAAGTTAACCATAAAAGAAATAAATTAATTCTTAAAGGGAATAAAGCGAATCCTGGCGTATTTTTTAGTTATTAATTAATAGGCTGCTATAAGCTTATCGTTTTACCCTTTACGGAATTCGTCCATTTTGGATTTAGGGTTTATAATATACGTTTTTAACCTTATTAGCAGGTTCCTGAATTTTAAATTAACCGTATAAAGAAACGGGGTGTATGTAGGCAATAGTTTCGTTTCGATTAGAGGGTACGGAAAGGTTAATGTGTTTTTTTGAAGCTTTACCGGTACGAAAGCGTTGCGGCTGTATAACGTGGCTTATTACGAGGAATTCGCCTGTAATTTGGTATTATTTCGATAGTTCCGAAAGAAAGGTTTTTGGTAGGACAATAAAGGAATTAATAATTGTATTCGAAATAAGTTTGATTAAGTTGTGGTTATTTTAATAGATAAATTTAATCAGTTTGTTATCGAAAATATTAGCGTAATAACGTTTCCTGTAACTTTAGTTACTTATAAAGGAAATATTAACTTCAGGATATTAAGGTTACCGTATACGGGTAACGGTACTTTGTAATATTTGCGATTAGGTTATCTAGGCCTTGAAGTAATAGCTTAGTTGCAGTTTTATATTAAGGGAATCCGGCTAAAGGGTTTTATAACTGTCGAATGCTAAATTTATAACAAAGCGAAGGCTAAAAAACAAATACGTTGCGAACCCAAAAAGGAAGCTTTTCGATTAAGGTAAAAAATAATTATTAACTTTATTAATTTCGAAAAAAACCTTAAAGGATATAGATACGTTATATTCGTTACCGATAGATACTTAGGTTTTATTTAGAATATTTACCTTAAAAACCGAAAGCAGGATATATTAATTATTGCGTTCCGATATTTATTAAGCGTTTTGAAGAATTAAGATAAGGTTTTTTTACAGGTAATCGAATGCGATAACGAAATTTTAAAGAATTACCTGTTTCGAAATATTTTCCAGTCGTTTTTTTTTAATATTAAGCTTAAACTTTTAACATTATATACCCAGGCTTAAAACGGGGGTGCGGAACGTTTAAGGGGTATAATTAAGAAGAAAGCGATTGTTATGCGAAATAGCGTTAACTTACTTACGTTTTTAATTATATATATTTTTAAAGCTGCGGTATACCTTTATAACCGTACCCCCAAATACGCCTTTTTTTGGCAGACCTTATACGAGGTGTATTATATTTATTTGGCGTATAAAGATAACGTTACAGTATTCGATCGTAAGCCTTAAAAAGCCTATTTGCGAGCTTACGGCTATATGGCTTACGTTATAATAACTGCCGCCATAAAAAAAGAACAGAGGTTGCAAAAACTAAATCCTAAAACGTAGATAAACTTCTTAGTTGGTTACCGATTAACAAATATCTACGAGATTTAGAACCTTTTGGCAAATAAGGTTATTGCTATTCGAGACGTACAGTTTAACGAGAAGGTTACTTTTTTAGGTGATATTAAAGACTTAAAAGATAACTTCTTTTACGTTACCGTAAACGAGCTACAGAACCTACTCCGACAGGTCCAGGTACCTGATTAGGCCATTGGCCACCTTATATATAAAAAAAAAAATAAAGACCTAAATGGAACAATTTAGTTACCGGCTGGGCAGGAGGAATGGTTTCAGAGTGGCATAGGCGTCCAAAGTAACGTACGGGATGGGGAAAAATAAGCCTGCTCGTAAAGGACTGATTATCCTTATACGACCGTTATGTTCCAATTATTTCCGTCCCCTGGATTATCGCCGCCGCCAGCGTTTATTTTAATGACTGTTACGATTATTGCGTTAACGGAAGAAATAAAGAAAGCCTTAGGCTTTTGTTACCTTGTTTAACCTAGAGTAACGGTAGAAAACGAAGGCCTTTTACGGGTTGAAAACGTAGGCTTTCCGTACGTTCCGTGTCGAAAGGATGGTTATCGGTATGATTATAAGGTATGGGAAGTTATCTTTAATGCAGGACGGTTAGCTTACTTTGTAGGTACGATCGATAACCGGCCGGTAAGCTGCGGAAGTTTAGGGAGAAAAATAACCCGAAATTCGCGTTACCTTGATCGTAAAGGTTTTTATATATTAAGAACAAAGTCTAAAGTAAAAATGCTGCCTAGGTCGTAAGGCCGGGTATATAGGAAAGATTTACCGTTACTGTTACGAAGCTATAAAGAGCTAAGTATATACCTATTAAGGAAGTTATTCCTGGAAGCCGAAAAGGCCTACCTGCAAAGTTATAGGGATATGCAGTTCTGGGAGATCGTCGATCAATCTATTGTTAAAGGGAAACAGGTTTTAGGATATATATAGGTATACGTTTACAAGTTTAATAAGTATAGCTGGTTACAGAAATGCAAGGTTTGCTTTGTCGTACGGGGTGATTAATAATTTAAAAACGCTTATAGCGATATATACGTATTTACTTTAGCCGGAAGGTCCTTTAAAGCCTTAATAGTTATTGCAGCTAGATTTAACCTAAAGCTTAAGCAGTATAACGCTGTAAATGTTTTCGTTAACGCGAATTTACCTTATGAAGTTTTTATAAAGACGCTTTTAGGATACCCTTAGCGTGGCAAGATATTCCTGATTAGGAAGGCCCTGTACGGCTTGAAAGAATTACCGTTATTTTAGCAGAAAGATTTTATTAATACGTTTAGAAACTTAGGACTTAGCCCAGTTTTTTATAAGCCCTGTTATTTTCTTTGCAAAGGCGTGTTATTTTTTTTTTTACGTTGACGATATTATCGCCGCGTATAACAAAAAAAACCAAGTTTTTATCGATCGGTTAATTTAGCAAATACAGGAACGGTATATTTTAATAGGGGGTGGGAATTTATAATGGTTTCTAGGTATCGAAATAATTAAAGATAGACCTAACAAAAAAATCTGGCTATCCTAATCCGACTTTATAAATAAGCTGGTTAACTTAATCTTTAAGAAAAGTTTAAATAGTTTCCTAAAGATGCCAATAGCAAGTTTTAAGTTATTGTTAAGCCTTAATTTAGCTTATTCAGGTTTTATTAACAGATACTAGGAAAAAATCGGTTCCATTTTTTATGTTACGGTATATACGCGACTCGATATATGTTTTGTAATATCTAAACTTGCCCGATTTAACCTGAATTTTAACAAATTACATTACGAGGTAGTTAATTACGTTATATTATACCTAATCGGTACCAAAACGTTAACGCTGCAGCTAGGTAGCAAAGATTCCTTAAATACTTGAAGTAACGTTTTTTTTGCAAATAATACATTCGACCGAAAAAGCTTTTAAGTTTACGTTATAAAGCTGTTTGGAGGAGTTATAAAATAGCGTGCAAATAAGTAAGATACAGTAATTACTTCCATAATCGAAACGGAGTTATTATTCCTTGCGTAAGTTGCTAAAAAAGCCTTATTCGTTTTTCGATTAATTAAAAAGCTGGAAATTACCCTAGGTGCAGGACTTTTAAATTTATGGTGCGATAATTAGCAGATTATACGGTTTATTAACGCCGACGTCGCCTTTTTAAAGACAAAGCTGCGGCATGTGGATATATATAATTATTGGTTGCGAGAAGTAGCAGAAAAGAGCTTAATTTGAGTGGATTATATATTTATAAGCGATATGTTGGCTGATGGATTGACTAAAGCCCTGTTACGAGAACCGTTTAGGTATTTTAAAGAGCAGCTAGAATTAGTGGATATTACAGAAGCCTTGGACCTGCGGAGGAAGACGCTGAGAGCAATTTCTGATAAGGAATTGGCTGATTAGGAGGATACAATTACCGGAGGAAAGGCGGAATGGAAAACTGTGGCTCTAAAAAGTGATAAAAGTGTAGTAATTAACGCCTCGAATTCTTCAAGGCGTTAAGGGGGTATGTCAGCTAGCCAGGTGCGCTAAAGCGCCCCAACTAGCTCTGATCGGAGGATATATGTTCCGTTGCTAGATTATACAAAAGCAGTGCGTGTGCTGAAGCACTTGCGCAATTAGCTCAATACAACAACGCAACTGATATCCCTTATATCTGACACCACCCCTCTATATTGTAGAAAAACAGTAAGGCGGGTGAGGGTTTTTCTAAGATCCCTCTATATATAGACGGATCAGGTGGGCCTAATGGCCGTGATCCAATACAACTCCCACGGATATTCTTTGTTAGTTACCTCCACCAGGTCCACCGTAGTGTTAGGTAAAATCGCATACAAATTTTATGGGAGTAACCATACTCTGACGGTTCTACCAGTGCTTCATGCCATCGCAAAAAGACGATGGTCGATCTTGACCTAAACTTCCACTGTATATTCCATACAATTTCATTTGGAGCGTACATTCTAGGCTCATACGGCCCATGTAGTCCAGTGGAAGTAACTAACAAAGAATACCCCGGGGGGTTGTAAGCCCAACTAGTAGGGGTCTCTACTGCGACAGACACAAAGCTGAACGACAACTCTTCACGCTGTGGAGAAGTTAGTCTAACGACTAAATCCTGGTCATGCGTTGCAACTGTAACAGCACCCCGCTTGTAGGCATGTTGAGGATCCGTCACCCGACCGGGGATCGCAAAAGGTATACATAAAGTCATCATCCCGGCCAGAGCTCTCCACGGATTGGAAAGCGAAACCGGCCGCCGGCTCTTCCAGAAGCTAAACTATTTTTTCTCAGCACTGCTGTTCAGTTGGCTGTAAAGCCCCATTACCTTGGTCGCTCACTGCCTTCATCATGTCTTCGCAAGTGTGAGTGGACCCACTCTATTCAAACCCCCGCTGCGTTGACATGTCACTCTTCAGCCCAAAAGAAGAAGAGCCGAAACTCGCCAATCCAGCCCAAGAACAAGACAAGTCGATCGCCGCAAGCAAGGAAGAGGCTGAGCTTGAGGTCGCCGTTATTGTGGACGAAGATGAGGGGGAACCCAAATTCATCGACGACGACGACGATGACGAGGAGGAGCCCAAGGTTGTCATCGATGACGAGGGCGAGCGCCCATACGTGAAAGCCTACGTGACCGTGAGTTCACCCTCAAAGAGCCCTCCCCGAGTCCTAACAAGGATCCATAGAGGCCTAGCTTCCGCGTAGGTGATAGGGTCTACCTGCTCCGCTCAAGCAGAGTTCGAGAAGGACCTTATCTGGTTGCGTCTATTCCTGGGGCCGGCAGAGCAACTCTTTGTCTTGAGAACGGTACGCCAGTGGAGAATGGTCGGCCAGTCCCGGACAGCGGGCTGGAGGCTGTGCAGTCGGGCGGACGTCGCTAAAAATGAGGCTTGGAGAATTTGTGCCGATTTGATTGAGAATGGCACTTTGGTTAACCCTCGTCTCCACCAATGCATTTTACGTGTCAGCTTCTTCATAGCGCTGCGTCCCAGCTCTGTCAAGTGTCGTCAGCTAGGCATGACTGAATTGTCAGTGGCGTCTTAGGCTAAAATGAGATCTCCACCTGCATAAGCGATCGACCGTGTCACACAACTCGCGTGCTCTCGCGGACTTGTCGGATACAGTGGCTAGGGATCGGAAGGAATCGGGCCGTGGGAGGCTAGTGGGTGGAGGTTACAGGGCTGACAGCTAGTTTGTTTGTATGAGGGGATTAATTCCCCGAGACGCTGAAGAAGACAATTAGCTGTTATCATCAACAGTATACGCGTGAAGCAATTCGAGGATACTCAAACATCGTGGTCTCAGACTGTTTAACAGGACTCAAGGGGCCGCTGTAGAGCCTACAGCATCGTCGGACAAACCGCTGGTCACGTTAACCCATTCTCGCCATGGATAGAAAAGGAACACTTGTCAAACACCATGCACTGCTAATCGGCATCGATGCTTATCCTCAAGACCCTCTAAATGGTTGTGCTGCAGATGTCCAACGAATGAAGGCATATCTTGAAAAAGGTCTCACAGCCGTCCAGACATATATCTTTACTGCGACGAAAAGTATGACCGCTGGGAAAGCCTTAGCCGAGAGTCCGGAGTCATGGCCCACATATAACAACGTAGCTTCGGCTTTCGAAACAATAACTGCCGAGGCACAAGCTGGCGATTTTGTTTACGTCCATTATTCGGGCCACGGCACGCGCGAACCGCCTAGGCAGCAGTTCTCGAATGAGTCCACAGGCGACTTAGTGCTTGTCTTGCTCGAGGGAGACGATGGCCAGCAAGAGAGCTACATGTGGGGGTCGGAATTGGCTTACCTGCTAAAAGGCATGGTCGACAAAGAACTCGTTGTAACGCTTGTCTTGGACTGCTGCTTTTCTGGCTCAGTCTACCGTCAGGACTCTGATGTCCGCTTCGCCCATTTTAAGCCTGAAGTCGCTTCCAGACATCATCGCAATCTGGAGAAAAGCCTATCAACATCAGGCAGCACTCATACGACGCGTGACGTCTCCATGATGCCGAACTGGCTGATTAATCCTGAGGGATACGCCATTATATCGGCCTGTGGACCACACGAAGTCGCCAAAGAACTCACCCTCGAGCAGGGCGGGAAGCGCGAGAAATTCGGTGCTCTGTCCTACTTTCTGCGTCTGACTCTGCTTGAATGCGGCGGTGTCAGTAATAAGCATCAACATATATATTCCCTCCTACGCGCAAAGTTCCGGAAGTCATGGCCGAAGCAGAACCCTGTGCTTTACGGGAACAAGCATCGCGGTTTTTTTGATCAATATAATTCAAAACTTGCAGCAGCAGAGATTCCTCTCATGGAGAAGAATGGTGTCCTTCATATACCACTTGGCGAGGCGCATGGAGTCTGTATTGGCGACACATTCTCTTTGCAGTCCTTGGGCGCACAAAACAAGCCGAGCGCTGACACTGTACTTTCTGCTGCAGTCACAGCAACTGGCCCACTGTCGTCCGAGGTCAAATCCCAAGACAGGGATGTGAAGTTAGTAAAGCGGAATTTATTCGCGAAGATCCTTACGCGACTGTGTTTGAAGAACTTCCCGATACAGCTCGAGGCGAAACTTCAAAGACAAGAGGAATGGGTGGCAGAGCTGACAAAAAGGCAACTTGGTGTCCAGACCGAAATATCTAGTCGCTTTGCTTCGTTCCAGGTAATGCTTAGCCAGGACAAAGAATATGAGATTCGCGACGCTTCAACAGGCGCGCAGATAGCTAACTTGCCTCCTTTAATGGAGGAAGAAGCAGACGTGAGCTACGTCTGCGATATTTTGGAGCATTTAGCTCGCTTTCGATTGATACAAGACTTGAAGAACCAGACTCCCGCGTATCTTCTCCCAGAATCGTTCGATGCGCATATCCGAACAGCGAACGGCACCTTCGGTCCTGGCAGCGTGATCGACCTAGATGACAACACAATCGCCCATCTAGTCATACATAATAAGGGCAATAAGCCTTTGTACGCCTTTGCGTTCAATCTGGGGCCGCATTGGCAGGTTGAGAACATCTATCGCGGGCCCTACGAAGTCATTCCTCCACAGAACTTGGACATGATGTTCACTGGCACGGCCAAGAGAAAGCTGCGAATGACGATTCCCTCGGACTTACGAGACAGTGGCTCATGTGAAGATATTATAAAGATAATTTTGACCACTCATCCAACGACCTTTGATCTTTTGGAATTGCCGGAACTAGGTCAATCATTCAAGCCCAAGACTGTTCGATCAGGTGACCGACAGGATGCGGTACATGCGCCGGAGGACTGGATTGCATTTCATTTCCGGATCCAAACCTCAATCAAATAGTTCATATATTTGTAGTTAGGGTTCAGGGGCTTATAGATGTCCTATGCTATGTCTTGTCTGAGTGATAGCTGATGTTTTTGCTATCTCGATGTTTATTAACCTAATTTCATTCACTGATAAAGGCGTTTAATCACCAGTCAATTAGCTAGTGGAGGCTCGGCTCTCTTAATAGATAAAGTAACCAGAGGTCGCTATTAATAGTAATATAGCTGTTGTATAGGACAGATTATCGGGATTAACACACCAGCTCCGCCGTTATCTCTTTCTGGTGGCTCAAATGGACAATGCAACCGAAGAAGTTCAGGCAATCTGCGTCGCATTCGGCATCCACCCTTTTGACTGTGGAGGATATACGCACCCAGGAGAGCCGCGCGAAGATCGAATTGTTCCCGTCTTACTATTTTGCCTGCGTCAGGTCTTTCAAGCGAATGGATCAGGCTGATAAGGTCAAGTATGCACGCTTCAATGTGTATGTTGTGTTGTTTTGTGAGGGGACAATCAGTTTCAGCTTCGTACCCAACGCCCATACCTGGCAGGTTCAGTCGCGAATTTCCATTCTGAAAGACCGTGTTGTGCTGAGTAGTGACTAGATCTGCTATGCGTGGATATAAGTCTTCTTGTCAGACATGCGCTTCTTCCTGTGTAATACGTAGTTAAATAGTTTAAGTTATAGTGATGATATTGTAGATTCCTTCGCTTCTTCGATCTACCGGACCGGCCGGGAAACAGACATGATAGAGGATCAGGTATCTAATACTCGTCCAAGTGACAGCCAGGTATTTTGTCGCAAAATCGGCACGACAAGGAAAAATATCACGTCCCCAACGCGTTTATTCTGTAACAAAGCAGATATCTTACACGCCTTTACAAACGGTGCAATAAAGAGTCTACCATTACGCCCCATATGTATATAGGACATTTTTCCTTGACGACATCCAGGACCATGTCGTTACTATAGTAAATAATTTAAGTCACTTTGAAAAGATGCTAGCATGTTCTGAAAGCAGCTACCTGAATCAAATGTCGATTTACAAGATTGGCCAAGGGAATCGGGCCATCGAATTTATGAAACGCGTCACCGCTATTACTACAGCTCTCTTCGCTATGGTCTGTCATAATTAGGCTGATTATAAAAAACATAACGTCCCATACCACCTCCTCGGATAAACCACCTTATCGGATACTTTTTTAACTATTACAACCATCTAACTTTAATCGCTTATTTTTTAATACCAACGTTATAGAACGCTTTACAAAAGAACGAAAATAAACCTAGCTATTTAAGTTAAAAAAAAACCCGAAACTAAATTTTAAATGGCTCGGTTTTATATACGATATCCCTTTATTTACGTTAAAAAACCGAATTAACTATAAACCTTTTCGAACCGATATTATTTTTAATTTACGAAAATTAACGCTAATTAAAAAAATCGATTATCGACCGTATTTTCGATTTAAATATGTAAACGTTTTCTATCCGGCTTTAATATGTTGAAAATATAACGAATTTATTATTTACTTGATACGTTACAAAACGTATCGAGATTAATTAAACGTCAAGATTTGTTTAACGGCAAAAGAAAAGCTTTAAATACGTTTAAATCGAAAAATCGATTATTAAAAAATATTATGCGAAAATCCGGAAATATTTCGGAAATAATTCGAATTAATTCGGGTTATAATCGTAAAATATAGTATCGCAAAAAAAGATATTTATAATTTCGACGAAATAGGCTTTTTAATAAAACTTTTAATAATATGCAGTATAGTAATTACAAACGCCGAAAAACGTAAAAGATCTAAATAAATATAAAAGAATAATCGGAAATAAATTATAATTATATAAGCTATTAATTTGTGAAGTTAAGTTATACCGTTATTTAGTATTTTAATAGGGAAATTTTACTTTAAATTTTAATATTACGATAACCCGTTACTTATTTTTTAAAAAACGGAACCAATTATAATAATTAAATAACGAATAAAGTAAGTTTAAAATAAATCCAGGATTTCGATAAACACACTTAAACGCGTACGAAAAAAACGAAAAATCTTTTTATTTTAATAATTACGAAAATTATTATTTAATAAAATTCGAAGACTATTACGTAGATAACGATATTATTACGTTTTATATGCTTTTTATTCCTTTTATCAGTTTTAATTTTTCAACGTATCTTACTTTTTTATCTTAAAACGCGCTTATACGTTTTATATCGAAAATTTAATATAACGTTATTATATTTATATCGCGAAAAAGAATTTTTTCGCCGGTTTTTACAACGGGTTTAAAGCCGTTATAACGTTCAATAATATTAAGTCCGGCTTCGTTAAAGTTGGACTTGTTTTATTTAATTTTAATAACGTTTTTTCCGATTTAGCAATTCCTTTAATTATACTTACGTCAATGGTTTCGCCGTTTATTTCCGCCAGTTCTATTTTTTCCTTACCGTCGAAAACCTTTTGAAATATCCAAAAAAAAAATAAAAATAAAAAAAAATAAAAACCATAGTTGCAAAAAGAAAAGTAGAAATTATTAAAAGAACTTACCAATAAAGATGGTTAAATTAGTTAATCTTTTAATAAAAACTAACTTGATGTTATGGCCTAACAAACCTGGCTATTCCAAAAAGGGTCGGGGCCTTAAGGAAGTTAACTCCGACTGTGGATTTTGGTTACGTGACTAGCTTAAAGGGGCTTAATAAGGTTTATAAAAACTTAGCGCTTAAGCCGCTTTTAAAAGTAAAAAGGTTTAAGGGGACTTAAGCATATTAATACGATAAGAAAGCTTTAAGCTATTCAAAACACCTTAAGCCGAAAAGAAATATATACGTTTATTATTTCCTATAAATCTTAAATAATATCAGCTTATAATATAACTTAATTACTTAATTACTCTTAGTTATCTATTATTACTAAACGTAATTAGTTTTACTATTATTACTTAATTTCCTATAATATTACTGTTACCATAAACCCGTACGATTAGGTTTAATAATTAGTTAACTAACCTAACCGTTATACATTATAAGCTTTTATTTAGTAATATAATTAGACTTTAAGCAATACTTAAACCGTTAATATGTTAACCAGCGTATAAGTAACAATTACTTCGGAACTTACGGCTTAATAGCTTTAAAATAAAATTAAGAAACTCGAAGTTACTATTTAGCAACTTACTAACGAAGTAATAACAACTTAACAAGTTGGTTTTCGTAAAATAAAACCTAAGAAACCTTAACTATATAACGGGAAAAAAAGCGTTTAAAGTTTCTTAACCCAGGTTCGGGTTTATTTTCATTTTAAAGGATTTATTAACCTTACGAACTAGATCCTTATTATTACCGTTTGTTTGAAAGGAAACGCTTTCGATTGGTTTAAATTTACTATAAGAGATTTTTTAGAAAATGGAAAGTCCGATTAAAAGAAGATTATCCGGAAGGTTTTTTCCAGTTATATTAACTTTAAGGATAAATTCAAAAGCAATTTCGAAAATCCGGATAATAAATAAGTTGTAGTTTAATATATTTTTTACTTACGCTAAAAAGGACTAGTATTTAAGTATGTTATAGAATTTAAAAACCTTATAGCAAGGGTAAAATAAATGGGTAACGAAAACGATACTTTAATGTATATATTTTAAAAAGGTTTAAAAAAAACCGTTAAAAATAAAATTATTGAGTTTCTACGACTTAAAATACTTAACAAATATATTATAAAAACGGTAAAAATCGACAACCGACAATTTAAAAAAACGATAAAAACGATAAAGACATTGTACCTTACGGGTTAAATATTCTAAAGCCAATTAAAGAAAAAAACGCGAAACGCCTTTTACTTTTTATATAACAACTCCAAAACCTATAAAACTTGACATTACTTAACGACGGAACATAAGCTAAATATAATATTATAATTACGGCAAGATAAAATATGTTATCAAACGATGTAAATCGCCGTTAAAAACCGACAAAAAAGTATATTAAACCTTAGTACTTAAAAAACTATCAAAAGCCCAAACGGCAACAAATAAATTAACATAATCCATATTCGCAAAAACGATAAACAGGAAAAAACACGATAAGGATTAAAAACGGTTAAAGCCTTTTTACAGGTAATAATGGAAAGACAGGTCCAGAAAATACGATATGCGAATCTCCATCCTATCAACTATAACCAATCCTGATACCTTATTTACGCAAAAAAAAAATTACAAACGAATTATTCGTATATAAAAAAAAAGTTTCGATTTTTATACCCGGACGGGGTATAACAAGGAAAACTAACAGTAATACCGAAAATTACAAACCTTCACCATATAAGAAAAAATCGAAAATATAACACCAATATTAACATAGCCGGAAAGCAAGAGATACCCTTAAAAAAACCCTACGTACTATTTCGGATAATGTAATTACCAGACCCAAAAAGAACTAATTCAGAAATCTGTCGATAAACATTACCAAAAAGCCATCACAAAAATTCAGTTACAACTAACCTTCGAAATGGATTCCCAAAAACGAAAGGCATTACGAAAAAAAATTAACAAAGTTTTCCAATCAAAGCTAACCGATCTCTTACGCGAAATGGGAAGCTATTAAGAAACTAAAAAATAATATTTGCAATATAACAACCGGCTACATTAACAAAAGCAAAAGATTTTCTAATTTAAAGTTTAACTGCGCTGTTAAAAAGGCCAGATAAAGCAAGTATAGAAAATATACGAACAACTTACAAAGCAAGTTTAATAGCTTATAAAGTCCCTAAAAAAAGGACGTTATTTGTAAAAAAGCCTTAAGATGGCGAAAGCCGGAAACGGTAACAAAAACTCTCTAAAAAGGCTTTAAATACGACGACAGGAACTAACAACAACCTTATTACCTTAAAGATACGAATTAGAACATATTGGTATACCGCAATAATAAACTGCGGAACTTTAAGCGCCAATTACATTATTCCAAAATTACTAAATCAATTTAAACTGCTATAAAAAAGATAAAAAGGATCTTTATATCGCTGAAAACGTAAAAAGTTAAACATTCGCTTACGACAACGGAAAAATCATACGCGAAATTAGTTATTTTGGAATTTTTGTTAAAGGACGAATTTAAACAGTTAATTTCGATATCGTTCTATTAAAAAATTACGATATAATCTTAAGAAAGCCATGGTTATATTAATACAACCTTTTAATCGATTGGAATATTAACTAGGTAAAATTTATTTTATATTCTATTAACAAGTAAAAAAAATAAATAAGATTTCCATATTCGATTAACGACAGGAAAAGCGACTAATATAGACATAAAAATACAACAAAAATTTTATTACTGAAATGGGGTTAGTGTTGGATGCAGTTGGTGCAGCTACTGCTGCAGCTGCTGCCGTTTCTAACCAGCTGCAACCGGCTCTAGCCGCTTCGAGCCGTTTCTAGCTGCTTTGGGCTGCAACGCTAAGTGGGTCGACGATGGTCTATAAAATGCTAACCTATCAACTCTTGTATGTAGTTTCCATAGCAAGCAAGGGACGCCCGACATTCCTTTTCCCAAGCTTCTGATCAAGAAGTCTGTATACAACAGCTTTGAGTTGCCCCGTCCCAATTCATTACCTAAAAAAACACGACATGAAAAAAAGAAAAAGCATAATAAACGTATTCGACGTATCATAGCCACTATCCGGATATAATTTTACAACATAAACGAAATCTTAAAAAACCAGCCCGAAAAATTAAAAAAGAATATGGTTAATATATTACTACAGTATTATAAGTACAAGCGATTATATCAAAAAGAACTTAAAACGAAGTTACTAAAATACAGCGAATAAAACCATAAAATAATTTTTAAAAAAGGCATTTTACTTAAGTTTTATCCTATTTATAATTTAAATAAAACAAAACTTACATTTTATAGGCGTATCTGGAAAATAAACTTCAGAAAAGATAAATTCGACGATTTACATCTTCGGCAAAATATCTTATATTTTTCGTACTAAACAAAAAATAACAAGTTACAGCTAGTAATAAATTATCGATATTTTAATAATATTACTATTAAAGATAGGATACCTTTATTACTAATTACGGAAATAAAAAATCGTTTATAAGAAACTAAATAATTTACCGTTTTGGATTTTAGAAACGGGTATAACCTAATTCGAATTAAATCTAAATACGACTAAAAAAAGGCTTTTAAATGAAATACGGATTATACGAATATTTGGTTACGTTAATAAAATTTACGAATGTACCAGCAATTTTTTAGCAAATAGTTAATTATGTATTTCAAAAATCTCTGGATATTTTCGTTATGTGTTATTTAGATAACATTTTGATTTTTTCAAAATTAAAAAAAGTATATACAAAATACGTTTATTAAATTTTTTAAGTTTTCCAGGACGCTAACCTGTTAATTAATGCCAAAAAAAGTTAGTCCTATACGTAGGAAGCGAAATATCTAAAATATATTATTACTTTAGGATACATTAAAATAAACACAAAAACAATTACAGTAATTACTAAATAACCTATATCTATTATTATTATAAAGGTACAAATATTTATTAAATTCGCCAATTATTACCAAAATTTATTAAATATTTTAATAAAATTGCAACAGCTTTATTTAACTTTACCAAAAAAAAACGAATTCCGGTAGATAATAAAGATAAAAAAAGTTTTCCAACAAGTTAAAAACGCGATTACTAGCGAACCAATATTAATTATGTACAATCTAAAACGTCCAATTAAGTTAAAACCCGATTTTTCGGATTATGTATTAAATGCGGTTATTGGATACCGAAACGATTAAGAAGTATTTTACCCGATTGCTTTTTATTTTTACAAGTTGAAAAAAGCAGAATTGAATTACGTTATTTCCAATAAAAAGTTTATAGTTATCGTTAAGGCCTTTCGAAAATTTAGGTATATGCTTAAAAGAAACATTTATTAAATTAAAGTTTATACGGATTACAAAAGTTTTACCCGTTTTATTATTATACGAAAATTTATAAAACGATAATTACGTTATACGGAAAAGCTAGCGGAATATAACTTTGTTATTATTTATTAAAAAGGTTCTGAAAACGGTAAAACCGATACTTTTAGTAAACCACCTAACCTAAAAGAAAAGTTAGTTAAAATTAACTATAGAGTTTTTGATATTACCTTAAAGAAATACCTAAAATTACGATAAGTCGTAACGGTTAAGGTAGTACCTCTTGATTTACATCAAAAAATACAGTAATATAACGATAACTTACCCGACGATCAAAAAATAAACAAAATTTAAATTCCAGAAGATTATCGGTAGGACTTAATATAAGATGTATATTAATATTTATTTTATGGATATTTAGGGATTTACAAAACCTTAAAACAATTATAACGTACTTATTATTTTTTAAGATAAAAATAGTAATATAGAAAGTTAAACGAAAATGCGACGTTTGCGTTAAAGTTAAGGCTTTAAGGTACAAACTATACGGAAAACTGCAATTACTTTTAATGTTATAATAATTATGGGATTCAATTATTCTAAATTTTATTATTAAACTTCCCTTATCCGAAAACCTAGCGATAGGAATATATTACGATAGCATCTTTGTAATCGTCGATCGATTTACGGAATTCTTTTATTTCTTACTTTATTACGAAAATACCGACGCAAAATTAATAGCATACATTTTTTTCGATATATCTTTAACGTACATAAACTATTAACGGAAATTATTTTAGATAAAGGTATTATATTTACTTCTAAGTTTTAGTAAAGCCTTATGGCATAAATCGGCCTAAATTACAAGTTATTTAATACGTTTAAACCTTAAATAAACGGATAAACAAAACGGCTAAATCAGATTTTCAAAACCTACTTACGATATTACATTAACTATAAACAGAATAATTAAGTTAAAAAATTATTAATAACTTAATTAACTTATAATACCGATTATTACGAAAACATTAAAATAACTCTAGCAAACGTTAATTTCGGTTTTATATCAAAAGTTTATAAAAGAATACGCGCTAACGGGTTAATTAACGTTAAAATTATGCTAATATCAAAACAGCTTAGGCAATTATACATAAAAATAAAGATAAAATTCGAATTTATACGTAATTAAATAAAAAAGTATTATAACTAAAAAATATTAAAAGAATTAACTTTTCTAAAAGAAAATATAGTTTATTTAATTACCAAAAACATTAAAACCAAACGTTTCAATTAAAAACTCGATTTTAAATATATCGGCCCATACACAATTACCAAAAAAATCTCAAAAACAATTAAGAATTAAAATTACCCTTAAAAGTTAAGCTTTATTTAGTTTTTTATGTTTTCTTATTAAAATCAACAGCAAATATTATTAAAGTTAATATAAAATAGGAAACTAAAGTAAAAGGAAATATACCAGTATACGAAGCAAAGAAAATTTTAAACGTACGTAAAAACAAAAAAGGATTTATTAAGTATTTGATGAAATGGAAAAATTACCCAGATTCCGAAAATACTTAAAAACCTGCCAAATATTTTATAAACGCCTAGTATTTTTTGAAGGATTTTTATTAACAACGCCGGAACCCGTTATAAACGCCCTTTAATTTACGTTATCGGGATTAAATTAATTGGTAATATTAATGCCAGATTAATCGGTCGGGACGATGGCCTATATCGATGTAGCGATTTCCGTATCCAACCGTTTTCGTTTTTTTTTTCGAGGCGTTCAAATTTTTTTATCGTTTCTGTACCTATAATATTACGACAGAACATCTTAATTTTACGACGGCGGAAAACTTTCTTTTGTTTTTTTAAATAGTTTAAACGCCCAAATAACTTAGTTAAACGTTGTTGTGTTTTTAATAATTCTTCCTCAGCAACGCGTTTTTCAATTTTAAACGATAGTTTTCAATAGTAAGTTTCCGGTATTCAAACTTAAAAAAACCAAAAAGGTCGCAAGGACTTCTGTACTTAATATAACGCAAACATTTCCTAAAGCTGTAATAAACCTTATAGGGTATATTTTCGGATTTGCAACGAAAACAAAAAATATCCGATAACATAATAAAACTAAAACGGTTAATCCGTTTTAAGAAAATAAAAACGTTAATACGCTTACGAAAAAAAGCCTTTTTAATCCGACTAAATATAATAATTAACTTAACATATATCCGAAAAATAAAAATAAAAAAAATGAAATTACTTATCTAAACCCGATAAATAAATGAATTAATCTTTAAGGGCAAAAATTCTAGAAAAAGAAAAATCGTATTATGGCTTAATAAACTTGGTTATTTTAAAAAGGGTTAGGGCCTTAAGGAAGTTAATCCCGATTGTAAATCTTGGTTACGTAACTAACTTAAAAGGGTTTAATAAGGTTTATAAACGGTTAACGCTTAAGCCGCTTTTAGGATCGAAAGGGCTTAAGGGGATTTAAGCATATTAATACAATAAAAAAGCTTTAAGCCATCTAAAATACCTTAAACCAAAAAAGGATATATACGCTTATTATTTCCTATAAATCTTAGATAGTACTAGTTTGTAATATAACTTAGTTATCCAAATTACCTTTAATTATCTGTTATTACTAGACGTACCTAGTTTTATCATTATTACTTAGTTTCTTACAGTATTATTGCCAATATAAACGTGCACGATTAGGTTTAATAGTTTGTTAATTAGCCTAGCCGTTATATTTGATAGTTTCATACGAAACCCTTTTTTTAAAAGAAATTGCTAAATTACGTAAAACTAATTATTTTTTAAGAAACGTCGAAAAACTAAAAATAAACGTTTTCAAAAAGAAAAGATACTTATGATACAAAAGAAATAAGCTTTTCTGGCCGAAAAAAAAGGGATAATACAAAATCCCAGCTAATAACGATTAAAAATAATCGTTACAAAAGAATTAAGACAAAAAAACGGAAATATAACGTTTATGGCAAGCCCGGATATAATATGCGTATTTATGAAAAAGTTATAAATACGTCTAATTCTCCTTCGAGGAAAGCTAACCGTGTATACAAAATTGGATAAAATGATAAATTGTTACCTTAATTCCTATGCTTTATTAACACCATTCCGTTTTGCAGGTGTTTTACTTTAAGGCGATTCCAGATTGCCTAGTTCCGTTCTTATTTACATCAATTCTTATCGGAATTCTAAAAGTTCTTCGTAATTTCAAATAGCCGAGCAAATTATCGTTCGTAACTTTCCATCGTATATTGTCCGAATAATAGAATTTCGGCGTTGTTAAATTTATCGTTATAGTCCTTTATTTTTGTTAATAATCTTTCCGTTAATATAAGATTTTGTAAAATAAGTTAATCGGAAAATGTATTTTTTTTTTTTAAATATTAACCGGTATTTGAAAATTAAAAGTTAAAATCGATTTTGTTAAAAAATATTTTCTAAATCGATAATGGCATTAATTGCTTTAGCTTATTTAATTGCTTTTTTAAATTAACGTACTGTAAATAAGATGGTTTTTATTAAAGCCTTCCCGTTACGAATAATGGGTATTTCGTATTTAAATAACATGTTATATTATTTTAATTGTTGTTTTGATAAATAACAACTTAAAAAGCCGTAAAAACGATCGAGGTTAGACTTTATAGTCGTAAAACTGGCGAGGGCTTGCAAAGCCTTTCGTAAGTTTTTAAGGTTTATCTTTAAGGTTTATTTTTAACGTTTATTTTTAAGATTTACCGTATAAAGTTATTTTTTATAAAGCCTTTAAGGACCTTATTAAATCCCAGTGGGGATAAGGTTTACCAGGGCCGAAGCTTGTCAGCAACTACGTATTAATCGGAATCGAAATAAAGTACGGAACTGAAGTATATAATTTATTTAAACCGAAAAACCCATTTAAAGAATTATCGTATTTGAAGATATTAGGTATAGTATTTATCGTTGAAATTTATCGTGGAATAATTTCTGTATATTGGCTCAGCCTTATTTTCCAGGCTTGGACCTATATATTTACCTTGTATCAATATATCTAACGAAAAAAAAATTCCGATTAGTTTAAATTAATTTATTACGTTATAGTTATCTTAATTAAATTTGTTATTACAGATTACCAAAAAGTATCCAACGAGGTAGTTTGTTCGAAAAGGTGGTATAGAACGTTATATATGGAATATAAAAAGTATTAATTTTTAAAGAAAATTCTAGCTTTAAAAAACAATAACTAGGAAGCTTTATATATAATAATAAAAGCTCCGAAAAAAGCTTCCGGAATGGCTTAGCCAAAGAAATACTTTATAAAACTTAATAACTTTGTAAATAACTTTTATTTGCGATATATCTTTTGAATATAAAAATGATACTTTTTAAAAATTATTATATTGCAGCTTTAATAATTTCTAAATTAATTTTATAATAAAAAAATAACGTAACGTATCATACAAGCGAGTCGGATGCACAAGCAAGTCGGATGGTTTGTAGCACCTTGTAACAACAGATCCAAATAACTTAACCACGACATATTAGATTAATTAAAATTAAACGTATTTTTTATCGCAAGCCGTATTTACAGTTTTGGAACAAATGCACGTATTATATTAAAGCTTATAGCGGACGTAACTTTGTTTTTTGTTCCTTTTAACCCGTACGTAACCGATTCTTTCCTGGTGCATCCAAGTTAATATTACCCCCATTTCGACAGTATTTAAAGCCGACCGATAAGAAAACGATTATCGACCAAATTTTAACCTATATACCCGAGCGCTTTTTGTCCGGCTTTAGTACGTAGAAGATATTCGCAAAATACGTCGTATTGGAAGGCTGCAAAGCGCGTTATAAGGTTGTGGGGCAAGGTTATAGGGCAAGGCTGTAAAACTTGTTATGGGGCACGTTCTAGGGCGCGTCGTAGGGCGTATCGCGGTATCGTAGGACTTATCGGAATAACAATTCGATTTTGTATATTTTAAATTATTAAAACAAAGATTTCCAATAAAGAATAACACTTATTATACGGGATAAACAAGTTTTTTAATTAATAGAAAAGGTGGTAATTAAAAAATGTTGTTAATAGCTATTAAAATGGTTATTATAAACAAGTTGGAAAAAAGAAATAGCGACATAACGTCCGTAATAACTTTTAATGTAATGCATGCATTTGTTCCAAGCTGTAAATGCGGTTTGCGACAGAGAATACGTTTGATTTTAATTAATCTGATATATTATGGTTAAGTTATTTGGATTTGTTGTTGCAAGGTGTTACAAACCATCCGACTCGCTTGTGCATCCGACTTGCTTGTGTGGTACGTTAATTAATATAAATATTAAAATATGATAATAATAAAATAAGCCGTATATATTTTAAGTTATTAAATAAAAATATTATTATAGTTTTTTGATTTAATATTTATAATAATAAATAACAAATAATAAATATGCGTTTTACGTACGTATATTACATATATATATTTACTTGAACTTTTAAAAAGTTTTATAGGTTTTTTTTCTTTTTTTTTCCTTTCTTTAAGATTTAATAATAGTTTTATATGCATTTCAAGTTAAGCAATAATAATTACGGAATTAACGTATATATTATACAATATTATTATTATTAACGTTTTATATAAGCTTTTTATTTATATTATATAATTGTTTAATTTTTAAATATTTTAATTATTTAAGTTAAATTGCTTATTTTTAATAACTATACTATAAAGCTGTTTATAAAAAAAACAAAGATGAATTTAATTCTTCAAACTGAAAACCCTTATTCAATAAGCCAGAAATTACGAAACAAAAAATAAGCACGTTTAAGAATTTCGGAAACAATTTATATTAACGTTATATATAATATTTTTCGGGCGGCGAAATTCGTTAACAAGTTATTGGTTATAATATTTACTTTTTTAATTAAATTTCTTTTTTCGGATTTTATAAAAACGAGGTTTAACGTTAATATCAAATTAATAAACGCTTAATTTGATATTTTAAAACATAATATTTAATTAAAATAAAGCAGTTTTTTAACGTAAATCTTTTAACCGGCTTAATAAAAAAGAAATAATAATATAGATATTAGCTATTTAATATAGTTAATATTATTATATCGTACAATATATAAAGAGTATAAATAAACCTAGGTTATTTAAAGAAAACAATTATAATTTCGAAATTGTTTATTAATAAAAACGGTATCGTTTAGCAGTTAGTTAATATATATAAAAAGGTTTAAAAAGTTATTGTTTTATACAGAATTATCCCCGTTAACAATATTTCCGGTTTAATAATTAATTAATAATAAGGTTTTTGTTATCGCGTTTTAATAAAAGTTACGCCATTTAAAAATTAGTATAAATAAGTTATATTTCGAAATGAAAAACATGAAATATTTATAAGCTATCCGTGAAATTATATATATAACTAAAAAACATATTGTTATTAACTAATAACAGAGAACTTTCATTATATAAATTTATACCTATTAACGTGTTTTAAGTAAATTTATACGATATTTCCGTTATTTAATTAATGTAATTAAGATTTTTAAAAATTATATTATGCGCGATAGGTTCGAACTCGGCGACAGTTAACCGGAAACATATATATTTTATAAATTTGGTAAACTGGGTTTTCGAAAAAATACTTTCGATTAAAATATTGCTAGTAAATCCGTATATGCCAAACGTTTTCTTTATAACTAATCTATAACGAACGCGTACCTTTTTTTTTAAAAAATAACGCAAATATGCAATTATTATATACAAGATAGATATAGGTCCAAGCCTGGAAAATAAGGCTAAGCCAATATACAAAAATCATTATACGATTAATTTTTATGATAAATACTATACCCAGTATTTTTGAACACGATAGCTTTTCAAATAGGTTTTTACGGTTAAGATAGATTATACATCTTAGTTCCGTATCTTATTCCGATTTCGACTGATACGTGGTTGCCGACAAGCTTCGACCTTGATGAACCTTATACCCGCTGAGGTTTAGCAGGGTTTTTGAAAGCAGACAATAGCTTTGCACGATAAACCTTAAAGATAAACCTTAAAACGTATGAAAAGTTTTTTGCAAGCTCTTGCCAGTTTCACGGTTAGGAATTCCAACCTCGATCGCTCCCACAGCTTCTCAAGTTACCATCAAGCAAGACAGCAGCTAAAATAACATAACATGCCACGCAACTCCGAGTACGCGATACCAATTATCCGTAAGGGGAAGGTTTCGATAGAAACTTGCGATTATTATATATATAAAAAATACAAAGTTCGAATAAGTAGAACTTTGGCAATTTTTAATATAATTCCCTTATTTTATTTAAAACTAACGATTTATTTTTAAGATATATACGTATTATGTAACCTGTTTATATTATTCGGTTAATAGATACGTATAAATATAAGTAAAAAGTTTATTTATATATAAAACAAAGCGGAAATAGAAAAAAGCTATCTGTTACGGGCCAAGGGTTTCGGAAAGAGAAACGAATTCGCATTGACTATTGTAGAATCTAAAGCTAGAGAAAGAAAGGAAAACGGAAAATCTTCCTCTGACAGATTGACAGAATAAAAGATGTGAGTGGGCTAGGGCTTGGTATACAGGCCACCCTGCCAGCCGTTGTCGGGTGTAGGTCCAGGGCGGCTTGTACGTATTATAACACTATTGTTTCTTATTATATAAATTGGCTGTTTTGGTTTAATTGGCTTGTATTTTCCGAATATAATTGGTTTTTTTTTTAAATTTTCGTAAATAAGATAAAAACGTTTCAAAAATCGATAAGATTGTTTTAAATTTATATTACCTAGAAAATCTTTTAATAAGCGTTATAAGTACCGTTAATAGTATCTTTGTTTTTATTAATTGCATTTAACGAAATCGAACGACGTTTATTATATAATATACGTTTTATTTTAAAAAAAGCCGGAGAACTTTTACTTATTACGTTTATAAAACGTATTAATGAACTTAAAAAACACAATTTAAAAATATATTAATTACGAGTTAATAGAAAGTATTAAACGGTATTATATATTATTATAATATTGTGTAAAATTATTTTAATTTATAATAATAAATAAAACAAAACATAGATTATTTAGCTTTTTTTAAAGATACGTTTATAACGGTAAATAAATATAATAGTAAAATTACGTATAGCAAAATCGTATTAAAGCGTTATTTACGAATATGGTTTTAAATATTAAAGTTATCGCATATAACGTAATATAACTTGCGCAAATATTTAAATTTTTTAATATATTAATTTTATCCCGGAATATATCTAAGTATAATAAAACTTGCTTAATAAATAAAGTAAGTAATACTTGTTAATTTCGGAAACGATTTTAATTAAAATAATTACAATTATAAAAAAGATAGAAATAAAAATATTTCGGTTATTCTTATTACGAAACCGCTTTGTTTTTTGTTTTTGTTTTTGCATTATATAATTGTTATTTTTAGATATATAATTATTTATTTTAAAAGTTTAAATTAATTAAAAGTTTTATACAAATTGGTAGGGGTCTTCGAAATGGGGCCCATATCGATATATACGAGCCGTATAGTACAGTTACCTTTACTTTCCTAATTAGAACGCAAAATGTCAAAATTAGGAAATCAATTTAAAGGAACGGAGGTCGGCATAATAACCCTTCGTTCCACTCCCTTCTTCCTCAGTACGTTAAAACGAGGGCATATCGTGGTAACCATCTACTAAAAGTCAATACTGCGTTTTAACTCATAAGTCAGGGGGGTTCCGAATTGTCCAAAGCCATGCAGATTAGTGAACCCAGTCGTATAGTACGCCAACGAACAGATATGGCGGAGATGCACGAGTTGCACTAACTGCGGAAGCAAGACTAGATAGATATACGCAATAGCATTAGAACCCAAGGAAGCACGTATTAAATCTCATAAGCCAAGGAAGGCTATGTGTGACCATTCGAGTGGTCTCCCTCTCCCTTTCAGTCATAAATGAAGCAGAACCGTCCGCCGTGACCACCGATGTTGTTCAATAGGTCAGCCACCGGAACAGCAGGCGCCAACCATGCGAGATCGACCATATCCTCTTCCGCAATGACAGCCGAGGGCATACTAGGGTCGACGGATTGCATGCCAGCGACCGCCGTCATTCTATTGTCCGGATCTTGCATCTGCCACAGCCACCAAATGCCTACAGAGTTCGGAGTTAGTCATCGCGACTTAGACAAGCTGGCTGATGAACGAGTCCCCTACGAAATGCATTCCTCGGTAGGGAAAACACACATTGTTAGGGTACACTCGCGATCACGCATCGGAGGGGAGACGCATGAAGAGACTTTAGAAGGAGTTACTCACGATCAATCATCCCGTGGTGGAAATAGAAAACTGGATCCCCTGGCGAAGCCCAGAAGTCACCCCCAGGGTCTCCACCGATTGTATAATGGCCCCCCAAGTGCACGCCCCAGTCGTTCTTCGCGGGGGTGCCGAGCATTACCTGCTGTAAGCTGTCGATATCTTGATTTTCTGTGATCAAAGCGTACGTCCAGTTGGCCGTCGTGAAGGCCGCCGCGTATTTGTTCACATCACGGCGCAGACACCGTGGGTTGGACCCGAATCCGTCGGCCCGTGGGTTAGGTGGAATATCGTCGAAAACGGTTGATTTTGGACCAAGACTGACGACCATGCTACAGCACCTTTAGACCCGGCCTCGATTAGGTTGGGTATGTGTGAGTCTTACTCCTTGAAAGGGCCTTCCGTCACGCATCCGCCCCCGCCTGCGTTCGGAATCACATTGAGCGGCGGAGCAAATGATGGCGTCGGGACGCCGGCGTAGTCGCTGGGCAGACCGTTTCCTCCCATGCTGCTCATATTCCCATTGAACAGTGGGGAGTTGACTGGGTCAGCTGCATAACGATCGTAGTTCCAGTACTACCAGGTGTCATTAGATCCCCTGGTCATGCCATAACAAGCGGGCGCTCGGAACTCACCGGCTGATAGCCTTCGTAACCACACTCCTCGCGTAGAGTTTGTTCATAGAACCAAATGTAATACCGATGAGCCGGCAGCAGATGAGGCTATGAACGAGCGTTAGCCAAACAGAGAATCGAAGAATATTTTCCAGGGCAACCTACAGTGGAGTGAAGTTGCCCAGCGAGCGTCATATGCGTCACTACAAAGTCATCGAAGCGGCTGAGTGCCCCTGGATACTTGTCTTTGGGAGCTTGGGAGGGCTTAGACTGAAGGCATAGCACTGCAGCAATGTAGGCCTCTCGTTGCTCCACGGACAGGTCGCTCCTAGTCACGTAGTTAGCTCCTCTATTGAGATAGGGGGCGAAAGGGGCCCCTGCCGCACCATTCTTTGCGCCTGACCGCAGTCTCAAGAGTACATCCATGTTCTGATGGGTTCTTGGCGAGGTATTCTTCGAATTTTCCGATACTGGCCAGCCCTAACTCATCAACGACATCAAGAGGATAAGGACCTGGTGGACTACCGAGGACGAGTAAGCATTTGTCCAGTCGGCTTCCAGTTAGTTGCCTGGATTCTGTCTTACCGGCTGTATTCGAATCTCTTCTCAAGTGGACTTGCATTTACGCAGAGCAGCAGCGACGCTGCGAGGACTTCGAAGTGTTGATGCTTCATCGTAGCAAGTGTAGTTTTGTAATGACCCTGACGCTGCGGATAGGAACAAGAATCATGAGTTTCTGGGTTCTATTAAACAATGCAAAACCCTACCGTCTCCGGCAGTTGCTGTCCATGAAGTCCCCGTCCCGAGGCTCGATGTTTCAATGCCAATGCAGAGCTACTATGGAGTTGTCGTACAGAAGAGAATGTTACGGGACTGGTGGGTTGCCGACCAATAGCATGCTACATCGACATTATCCTTTAAGAGGATATGGGGTAGGCGGTGACAGTATTTACCCGATTCCTGCACAGGCTATCAATAAGCTGAGCACGTGCTATTCTTGGTCTCGGCACTTGGTAGCGTCTAGGGTACAGCACAAAATTTCGACTCCTCGGTCCGTGGCATCTGCACCCTGACGAAGAACACGGACAAAAAGCTACATGTATTGCAGCATACTAGACGTAATATGCCGTGCACTTTAATTAATGGCGAATAGTTGGCTGCCAAGTTCACGTAGAGCCAATCTGATATATATAAGCGCAATCTACTTCCGCTTCCCTAGATGTACCACTCGAGCGCCGATCATGAAGGATGCAGCGTCATGGTGGGCGATCTCGCTAACTCCTCCTATCATGAGGCCGACTAGGTCTCTGTACACAGTAGAATCCAGTTCACGTCGAAACCCGGCAGTTTCTACAACTAGGATCTGCCTGTCCCTATTTATTTCTGAATTGCTATGCCGGTCGCCAGATTCCCTCGACAACTTAACAGGGCTGGAAAGTTCAGTTTGCGCCTGACATTAAGCGTCTCTCGTTTCCTTTAACGTCCCTGAATATTATCGGAAAAGGAAGATTGGTTTATGCGTCCCCATAGCGACATTCTCGGTGGTAATCGGTTTAGCTACTTCGACATCTGATGTCATGTAGCTCTTGGGAACCCACTCCTAGCATTCGTGATTAGACCGAGAACTTGATTTGCTAAATTCACCGTATACGTCGGTTAGACAATGCCGATGCATAGATAGCCATGTTACTATAGTTCTTAAGAAACCCAGCTCGGTAGTGATAGGGTGCGACCCTACTAGAACATTCCCTCTAAGCATACGGAAGGGGCAAGATTATTATCCAAAGGGCTTAATTCAGGGACCTGAACGGTGACCCGTGGCTTAGGACGTGCCATCTAAGTATCGAATAAGTCTGAGAATATTTGCTGACTTGAAGGCCCTGATGTCAGTTTTGAAGTATTATTTTCTAATGTTCTAGACCTCTATCTTTCATGTTCTCTTAGCATCTGTCAGCTAATTCCTGAAATTCCCGTTTAATCCGAAGGTTCTATGAAGCTATGTTGTCCGTCACAGACAGTTTGCTCATGTCACAGCTAGGCTGATCGCGAGGAAAGATTGCATAGAGTGTAAAAAGCGTAAATTGTCATGGATGCTCAGGGCTCTAGAGAACAGCGGCTAGGAAGCTCTATATATAGTGTGAGAGCTCCGGGACGACGTCGTTGCGAGGTGCCTACAGCGCAGGTGACTAAGCAATTACCCCTATTCTGCGACAGCTCAGGCCTGACCAGGTACTGGGATTCACGGTTGGACAACAACAATTATCGAAAGCTCCAGTTACCCCGGTCCAATTTAAGGGATTCCAGGTGAAGCTTTTTTTTATGTTAAACAAGTTACTCGTAAAAGGACTATCTAAAAGTAATACGTGGTTAACTTCCATACTCACCTGGACACCTGGTCTCTATGCAAACCTCTCAAGGGAAAGCACATAGAATGAATCTGTCTGGCAGTTAGTGGGATAGGCCGCCAAGTAGGACTATAAACGATAAAAGAGCTACTTAAGTATCATGGCCATCTATACTCAGTTCTGCCACTCTAGTTGAATAGCTAGCAAACTATGTAAGTAGTCTCTCTCTCTCTCTCTCTCTCGGTTTCTTCCTACAGCCATTATAGCCGTTGTTAAATAATGATGTTAAGGCGACCTAGCATGGCGGCCGCGGTGTCTAAGACCGTCCCTTTAATTACAGAGTACCTATTATAAAAATCGTCAGACATGCTAAGGAACAGGCTTAGATATATGGTGCTTGCATTGCTGTACTTGAGTCTACAAGCTCTACTGCTGATATGATCATCCACATGTCGGATATTCCCGACGGAAACCGCTGCACTGGCAAAGTCTGGTAGAATCCAGCAGTTGCTTGATTTAGAAAGGGTGCCTGTTCGGGATGTTACGGGTCTAAGAATTCTGTCTCCCTTTCAACGATGTGCTCATTAGCCTTAACCTTTAGGCAAATGATATGATTGGCAACGATTCATACCCCTTTCCTTTGGAGAATACTGGAAATTCTACACAGCTGGACCTATGTGCACTTTTGGTTCCAGAATCTTTCGGCAACGATCAAGCCACCAGAGGCCCACTTTTCTCGGTGAGACACAAACGGTAAGGCGCGGTTGCCTTGCCGTGTGATTCAGCAACGCCGTACTCGTTATATCAGCCCGCATGTTAAAAAGGGTGCTTTGGTCTACCAGGTAACACCTGTTCCTTACTCTTCCATACTCGTAGTTTCTATCAACGCCCCTTCTTCACCTCCCCATCCTTAAATATGCAAGGGCAACCGGTACATCAACTATCTGAAGTCCCTCCCATTTGAACTTCTCATCTGCTGAGATGACTTCCAAGTCTTCGCTTGATCCGGTCACTTACCTACTCCCCCCACAAGCACAAACCTTCACTAAAAGCGCCTATTCAGATGCGAACTAGACGATAGAGGCTGCTACTTGCGATGGACGCTTCACCTGACTACTGTAAGGACTTGAGCCTAATCCGTCGCCGACCGGCTTCTTCTGGATATCAAGGAGCTCACCGAGAAGCCCTACCCTAACATTTCCTTGCACGTTCATGATGGCGATCTCACATCTGCGTGCCTGGTACTCACTCCGGCTGATGATAAACCTCTACATCTCACCATACGCTTTCAGAATTACCCCGACCGGCCTCCAAGGGTGGAGATGGACTCGCTGGTATCTCATCCGAATGTCTTTAACCGCTATATCTGTGCCGACGTCCTGAAGGAAGGCCTCGGCTATACGCCTGCGTACACCTTGAAGGGAATCGCGATCCAGATGCTGAGCTTCTTCAGCAGCGACAGGGTCGAGCAGGGCTATGGGGGCACCGTATCTTTGGCGCAATACCGAGAAACAGAGCATTACGGGAGCAACGACGGAGCAAGTGACAACTTCGCATGCGACAGGTGCGGATTCAAGGCTCTCCCGGCACCTAGATCCGATCAGTACCATCTCAATCCCTATGGCGCGCTCGGCGGCGACCATAACTTAGACTCAGACCAGCCGCCGTCTCCCGGCTCCGGAAGCAGGGGGCCGAGCACCTTTGCCATCCAGAAGCTGCCAAACGAGCTGTTGCTGCTCATCCTCGAGAACCTCGAAGATTTTGAGGACATCACCAGATTCGCCAAGGTCTGGCCCCGTGTTAGCCGTCTCATCGGTGACTTTGATATCATTCGGCAGCGAGAGCTGCAGTGTTTCGTTACTAAGCAAACCTACCAAGTGACGAAGTTGGGCATCGGTGTCTCCGTTAGAAAAGGCCAGATCGCTTCCGAGTTCGATCTGCTCTCCAAGGAAGCCTTCTTCACATTCAAAGTGCGCCGCTCCGTGCACAATATCGGCTTCGATCATTGGTTGCCCCTGCCCATTTCGCGGCGTCACTGGATGAAGACCCGATCTGATCTGAGACGACCACTGGATTCTATGAAGCAGGAGTTGGGGAGCCCGAGTGCTCCGTACGTGCAACTGATATACCACTTCATGAGCGACATCGTGGTACGTCTTAACAAGGTAGCCGATAACGTCGGTTACGAGTCTAGCAAGAGTACCCTGCGTCACGCGTCCGAGAAGGCGATCGGATCATACTTCCACCTCTTCCACCTCCTCGTCTGCATGGCTACCGAGGACCTCACGGTGGTGCAGAACGCGAACCACCTCCTGCGGAACTTCGCGGAGGGCAGGCGGTCGAAGGACGACTGCCCGAACCTTGGCCACCTCCTCATCGCGCTGCTCATCAGCGACGTGGAGGTGACTGATGACCTCGCGAAGGCCATCGTCACGGAGGCCATCACGCGTAACGTCGTGTGGCTGCTGGACGGGTGGGGCGCCAACATGGCCGAGCTGTCGTACCTGGAGCCGGCGCCGGTATCGGCCTACCGCCTCGACAGGACCTTCGAGGGCTCGCGAACCTCGTATCGCCTGCTCATGTTCTCGGAGCTGTTCCGCCGCACCGCGCGCCCGTCTCACAAAAAACCGCTCAGGGAGGTCCGCGAGGAGCTCTTCGACCGGTATGGCGCACCGCCGCGCGGGGCCGCCGGCCGCCTTGCCGCCTCAGTCCGCCGCCTGCACACCATCAACGACTTCCCGGCGTTCCTGCGGGAGATGGGCCTCCGGAGCGTCCCGAGCCCCGAGAATTTTACCGATGTGCTGCGGCAGACCGTCGTCTCGAGCATGGAGAAGGGATACTCGACGTGGGCACTCACTCAGCAGGAGGCCATGCTGCTGCGGACGTACTACGAGCCCGAGGTGCCTATGACGCCCGAGATGCGGGAATGGGCGCGACAGCATCGTTACGACGATGTGGTGACGCGTCCCATATCTTTCTTCCCTGACCACGGAGATGGACGACGTAGGGCCTTTTTTCCCGGTAGAAGAGGGAGAGGCGGTATCAGCAGAGGAAGAGGCGATCCCGGTAGAGGAAGAGGTGGTACTACCAGAGGCAGAGGCGGTATCACCATGGGGAGAGGCGGTATCAACAGAGGAGGAATGCGTGGATATTTCCATGGATAGCAAGTGTGATAAACGCTGTTGTGGAGGCCCCTGGCTTAGAATCAGAGGTATCTACCATAGTAACAAGTGTGAGCAACAATGACACCCTATAGCTTATGCACCTCTCATTCGCATGATATTATGCAGTGATAAAACCCCGCCGCGATGCACCCACAGTTAACCGTTGTTTCATCGCAAGGCTTGGGGGTGGCGCACCCTTGAGTTGCGAGATGCAGCCAGTGATCATTAGCCCAAGGGTGGTTGCTTGACGTTCTTATGTCCCATCCGTAGAGTTGCAGGCGCCACATGCTATGCAACCTCTTTCAATTCCCCGGGTTCTGAAATAAGTTTGTCACACCAAGTCCGAGTTCTTCGATTACGGTCTAACCCTAACGCCGTGCCACGTCGGTGGAACTCTGAAGGTGTGCTGTGAACCGCCCCTTTGCCAGATGATTCAGCGGTCAACAAGCCGTCCGACTTGGGTGGAGAAGAACAAGCAGAAGAAGAGTGCCGAATTCGACCTCGCTGGGTCTCTGCTCTTAGTACTGTACTTGACCGACATGTCACCTAGACCGGCAGAGATCCCTGAAACGCCTAGCGGGCTCAGGGACCGCTAGCGGGAGGCTCAGCCCTGTGAGCCCGCAAGCTGGCGAACGGCAGCTCTGGCAATCCCATTGCTGTTACTATTTCAGGCAGCACCGCAACGGCTCGGAACCAATGGGAATCCCCCGCGTTGCCTAATAGTGGTCTTTACAAGCTGGGACTCTAAAAGCCGGAGTCCCCAGGTTGAGCAGGCCACTGGAGGATTCACAATCTGCATGTTGTCTTGCCCTTTCGAGGAATGTTAATTTTAAAACAAGTCGCTTAAAGCCCCGTAGCGGGGGAGTTAGGCTCTCAGCCGCACCTTTGGCAGCCGAAATGCGCGATGCTGACATTGTTCTGCGCTTACCGCATGGTGGTAGTTCCAGTTATTGGTGCCTACGTGTTGGGAGGAGCTCAAGTTTCCCTTTTCTTCATCTCTTCTCTGTACAACTCATAAAGCTGAAAGCATACCAACACGTGTAACCCTTCTCCTGAGGTTAACCAGTACTCCCCGCCCAATAAAAGCTGCCGCCCACCCATGGCAGAATACGAGAAGATTCCGGTGGACTCTGCCGCCTCGGAATATCCTATGAACCCTCATCAAGCCTATCAGCACCACCTTACACCGCAACAGACAGCACAGTTCCAGCAGCCTCAGTATACCGGCAGCGAAGCCCAGTTCCAACAGTATCAGTACTCCGACAGCGAGGCCCAGTCCCAACAGTATCAGTACACCGGCAGTGAAGCCCAGGCCCAGATGACGCGCGACCTGCCGGAACAGCAACGGCTCATGATGGCCGCTCAACCACCACAACCCGGACCGACGGCCTACGGCCAGCAGGGCGGTGAATGGCAAGCGAGCCTGTGCAACTGCTCGCCATGCTCGTCGTGTCTGCTGAGCTGCTTTCTGCCGTGCATTCGTACGTCGCGCCCAACCTGCTCCCCGTAGTTATTGCGTTAAACGCACAGACAAACTTTTACTGACGCGCCATCGCAGTGGTCGGTAAGACCTCCGAGAGGATGCGGGACCCCTCGATGCAGAACGCCAACCTCCTGAACAGCGACTGTCTGATCCACGGCGCCCTCATGTGCTTCACCGGCTGCGGCTGGATGTACGTCATTTTCCCCAATCAACCGAAATCCCCACTCGTCGAAGTTGCGCATGCTAACCACTTGCACCTGTCACAGCTACGCGATGCTCAAGCGCGGCGAGATCCGCGAGCGCTACAACATCAAGGGCAGCGGCTGCAACGACTGCTGCGTGTCATTCTGGTGCCAGTGCTGCGCCGCTATCCAGCAGGACAACGAGGTCATTATACGCCAGCGAAAAGCCGCGCCTATCCAGCAGGGCTACCAGTCGCAGCCCGGCATGGGGATGCCGGGGCCCGCCCCCGCGTACAAGCCCACCTAAGTAGCTAGGCTTCGTACGGAAATTGGTAGCGACTGACACGGCAGGCGGGGCAGTGAACGCGTCGAGTCGTGTATGAAATGATGGTCTCAGACCCGAGGAGGGAAAAGGATGGATCTATGACCTAATATGTCGATGCGGATATGATGGGATGAGGGCCAGCCATGCGTGATGCCGATGGATCGGCTCGGATACGCCCTACAGTAGTATTATTATTGGCGAACTTTCCTTTGGCCGGTTGAAGCCAAATTGTTCCATTTGTGCTTGCTTAAATTCTCAGGGGCGTAGTAGAGTGCATTAGACAGCACTCCGCCGAACAATGAATTTACCTAGGATACCTTTTAGTTTTGTTCTTCAGTGTGATATCTATCCTCGGATTGCGGACTAGCGATGGTGCAATCAGAAGTGTAATTAAATGGG
The DNA here is from genome assembly GCA_004155035.1 of Monosporascus sp. 5C6A. Taxonomy (NCBI): domain Eukaryota; kingdom Fungi; phylum Ascomycota; class Sordariomycetes; order Xylariales; genus Monosporascus; species Monosporascus sp. 5C6A. The sequence continues at coordinate 127,199 of QJOB01000074.1, read as the reverse complement.
AACCCGCAAGATGACGAATTGCTTTCATTGTCGGCAGTGCCGGCTGCGCTTCGAGGTACTGTTCCTGATTTACGCCCCGAAACTGGGCCGCATATGAGGCGCCACGCTAGCGGATTTAGCGTCCGAGCATGCGGGCGTCCAGCGCTGCGCATATGGAAATTGAGGGCTTGTCGCTGGTGAGCGACCTCGACCGATCGGGCGTCCGCAAAAGAATGCATCTAGGGGGTAAGTACAGGTATATCGGAGGTATTAAAATCTATTTCGATATCATGAGAAATATTTCTCCGCAAGAACCACCTAAAAAGGGTACCGTCATGAAGTATACTATCCGTAAAGCCTGAAAAGCGTTTGCGGCCGCCTCAGCGCAAGGTCCAAGACGGCGTACGTCAACACGAAACAGGAAACCGATTAATCCTGAAGCGAAAAACACAGTGTATATTTGAGTCGATGAAGTCTAAAGCCTAAGCGCCAGATAGGCAAGAAAGCAAGTCGCCCCCTCTGAAAGTAACAGCCAGCTTCCTCGCGGACAAGACTCCCAGTTTATATATGCTCCGCCAATGCTTGGTAGTGATGACCGCAACCCCCTCGCAATGCTATGCTATGCTATGCCATGCTATGCCGCGGCATGCGATCAAGGTATGGCTCCCAAGTGGTGCAAAAGAATGGTCGCCCCTCATTCACCAGTAATTCCCACCGGATCGCAGAACTTCCATGCGCGCATATAGACAAGAGTAAGAAAAAGGAATCAGCCGCGCATCCTCCACCGGATATAACAAACTACCTAACCGAGCGCCCGCCCCGCCAGCAACCGGTCCATAAAAACGAAAGCTTCCTCGATCTTCGTTTCGAGGACGAACGAGCGCAGGACATGTTCCTCGTGCTCCAGGGTTTCCATGAACTCGTTGAAGCCCTCTTCCGACAGCAACAGGGCGGTGTGGCCATTCTCGGGTTGGCGGCAGGCGTCGAGCTTGGTGAAAAGGGGGCCGCGGCCCGCGAGGAACTGGCTGGCGTCGAAGACGGTCCGCATGAGGAACTCGGATCGGGACCCCCAGAAGTGGTCGTAGGTGCGCAGGGCGGCGGGCACCTTAACCTTGGAGTCTGCACGCGCGAGAAGCCTAGTCAGCGCGAGGGCCTGCTCGACGGCGAGGGTCGCGGCGGCCGCGGAGCCGTAGGGGGAGAGTGGCGCCGCGCGAGCAGCGCAGCCCACGACGCACGCGTTGTGTGTCGCGTGTCTCAGTGACATCGGGGTCGAAGTGGAGAGCGGGTCTCGCCGCTCTAGGGATCCTATTATCTGGACGGTGAAGATGCTCCGGAAGAGCTGGCGGGGGCGTTCTTGTTAGTCGATAAAGGACTCATCGCCTACGAAGGTGGGGGCTTGTGGTGGGGGGGGTCCGCGATCGGGGCTTCAGACGAACGGACAAAAACACACCTTCACTATCCCCTTGCACACCTCCGACTTGAGGGTCGAAAACAGCTCTTCGAACTCTTTCGGCGTAAGCAGCGCCATCGAAGATTTCAGCTCGTCCGGCGTGAGCTGCGGAGTCACAGATATTGACTTCGGATCGAGCAGTGTTGGATCGAGCAGCGCGTAAACGGCGACCTGGACGTCGCGGCCATTGTTCAGGAGGTCGTGCTGCATAAAGACCCCGTCGCCGACCCATCGCACTTGCTTCGGCTTATAGGGGTCTAGGAATTCCGTCCCTATGGCTTCCTGCGCCCTCTCGAGCGGAACCTGCAGATGCAAGCTCCAGAAGCCCGTGTGCTTCAACTCCAGATTCGGGTTGTCGGCCCCCAGGACGTATTTTCGGGAGAGACCGTCGGTGCCATCGGAACCGACGAGCACATCGTACCTCTTCTGCGAGCCGTCCGCGAAGACCAGCACCACGCCCTCTCCGCCGTTGTCGTCGCGGATCGAGGTCACTCGGGCGTTGAGATGCACGGCGCGCTGCGGTAGGTCGGCTGTCAGCTGGGAGAGCAGCTCCGGCCGGCCTACTATACTGTTGGGGAGACAAAGATCTGGAGGGCGTCTAGCCCTATCACCTTCAGCATATACCCCGGAAGCATGATATGCCACTTTAGACTCGGCAACCGCGCCAGCACGGTCCAGGCATTGGTTTAGGGACGGGTCTATCGCATATAGAGCCTTCTGAACGGTGTATGGGAATTCGAAAGCAAGTCCCTCTTTGCTGAACGTAGACTCCGAATGGTAGATGTCCACGACAATGTGAGGATATCTTAGTAGCCCTCGGAGAACAAGTATGCCGGCGAGGTCCCCACCCAGAATCGCGACCCGAATATTTGAGGAGTCTCCCATTCTGCGCTTAAATTAAGAGACTGGTTGTAATTGAGTCAGTTGAAAGTCGAGAGAGAGAGGATTCCAGGTTCGTCTGGACTGAACAACAACCCTCTGGTCAAGGCCAATATGCCTTTGTTTATGTAGTGAGCCTCTCCTTCCACAAAGCATGGTCTATCCTCAGGATGACATCAGTCAGTTCGATAGAAGGTCCCAGACAGAATGGCTTGAAATTCACAGCCATCTCTCCTTTCGTTGTTGGCTCCTGGTATTTAGAGCCACACCTGTTCCTACCCTCCACCGATCCCATATATACTACAAAACATTACAACCAGAGCCGGTTCTAGGAGTCAGTCTCAGTCCCACCCCTGGCTCAGGACCGGGAGCCAAGGAGAAGCTCACGCACGTATCCCAGCCAGTAAGGCTGACGCTAAGGATCCGGCAACATCCACGCGGCATAGTCTGGCGAGAGAGAAATCAAACCGCCACGATGAGGCGCAACCACCTAGCCGAAACGGGGATGTATGAGCTTATGATTATCTATTCTCATACATTCAAGTGAAGATCCGGTATACCGAGATTCTAACTTCAGTGCCCTACATGCGTCGGGAGCGCCATGGAAGCCAAAACCTCACGCCGGATTGCGTTGCCTGTGCGGTTGCGGTTCTCGTAAGCTGCTTCCATCGCGGTTACCAGCCCCACTACCGCGGGGGGGTTTGAGGTGCTGTGCCACATGTTCCAGAAGACCAGCCATCCTAAGTAAACTAAGAGTCAGTCAGCCAGTGGGTGTCGAAGCGAGAATTGGCCGAGACTTATCCGTAGAGTCGGCTGTCAAGCAAATTGTGATGGAAGTTGAAAAGTGAGAAGGTTTGGATCGTTGCCGATGTGGTCCGACACTAGCGCTAACACTCCAAACATACAATGTGGGGGGGTCGAGCACAGGCGCGATCGACTTCGCAGCGGCTCACAGCGGATCACAGGGGGGTTATAGGTGGGGCTCCCCCGAGTTGAAAAGCCCAATTGTTAAATGCTACAGTAGGCGGCCGTTCAGCTGGGGCATTGTCCGAACCTGCCCAATGTGATCCCATTCCAATTCCGCTATTGAGACACTTTGGGGGCGGCGGATCCAAACCAGGCAAGGCAGCCGAAATTCCGATTTCCCGGAATAGCTTCAACAAACAAGGCCACGTTAAATAGTCGCATTAGCCCCACCGACATGGTTCGTGCAACGTGGACGCGGCTTAGCGAGTGGAGCCAGCACCGTAAATATGCGCCATACTGCCTTCTTTTCTTGGGCGGACGATTCTGGGATTCCTCTTTGTCTCATCTCAGGCGCTCTGGCGACGTCAACCGTGCGGGGACGGAAAATATGGTATAAAGCCCATCGACGATTAGGACCGCAGCCAGCAGAATCATTCACGACGAGTATCTATTTTCATACCATCCAGAGAACGTTGTCGCATGCTCTTGGCGTCGAGGATCCCGCTGAGCGGCCGAAGCTTAGTCTTAGGTGACGATGCTCTGACTAGAGCCGCAAATCCAACGAGGCAGGGCGTCGAAAGGAGGTTCGCCTAGGTCCTGGGCCTCCGACAGGGAAAGAGTAGATCGGCCGGCGCATTACAGTGATGAGGACACCGAGACTGGGCCGGCTGTGCAAGGGATGAGACGCTTCCTACATCGAGGGCTTATGCTTTGGGACATCTGTCCTCTGCCAGCCAGCTCAAGCAGAACCCTCAAGCCGCAGTCCACGAACTCAGCCGCCGCTCAGATTCCGGCTAATCGATATGCATAGTCATGGTTTACTGCAAGTTGAAGTTTTTCCACAGGAGTTGTTGCGATGGTAAATGTACGGACGATTAAGGGGATTTAGGGGATCGAGACCAGCCGCGCCCCCGCAATTGCGTTGAAATAGAAGCTCAGTTTGAAACAAATGTCTCAATGATCCCGGTATATCTACGTCTGGTTGATACATTATCGCCAGATTCCAACGCGTCCCTGATTATGAGACATTGAGGGCTTGCTGCTGGAATGGACTCTCCAGAGGTGAATGCGACAGCGTGTCATAAACCGCACGCCATTCACCTTAAACCTACCGTATATGTCGCGCTCAACTTCGCTCTGGTGTCAATCCCGTCGTTGGCTAGATCCTACATCTCTCGCTCAGTCAAATCAGTCAACCCATATACTGCTCCAGGAGCGAGAGGCGCTGACTTCTGTAGCTTAGAACAAGATGTTCGCTTCAGCGTTAATGACGTTCGTCATATTAGCAGGCAGTGGCATATCGGGGCCGATGCTGGAAAGGCGTGACGGAGACCGCTGCGACCCGCACTACGGGCCTCTAGGGAGGCAGTGCGGATATCTCGACGAAATGCGAGGCGTGTGCCTTCCCCTTATTAACAAGTTAGAGAGTTACTCGATTGTGCGTCAGGGCCGCCCCTATTCTAAGTCGGAATATCTGCTACGCGGTGTGCTAACTTCGTTTACAGGCCGTTACCCAGTCCCAGGTCGCTTACAAGTTCACATGCGCGTACTTCAAGGAGTGATAAGGCGTGCGGAAGCAGGTTTCCAACGTAGCCAGGATATGCTGAGATGGACGGATCGGAGAACCCATATGTAGAACCTCATATGAGCGTTGAGCTTTATTACCAATACTCCAACCCGTATGGTTATGCGGTGCACCGTCATATGGAGGAAATGTTCGTGCGGATGAGCTCGGGAATCGTGTCAGCACAGGTGATAGCGAATGCAAGAGCCAGCTGCCGGGGATATCGTGGTCTAGCAGGCTTGAATAGGTCCAAGGTCTTACTCATAACAGAATTGACCTCTTGTGTGGACCACGGTCTTAAGGTTGTCTGCCTTTGCTACTCCTCCCCCAGGCATCTACGCGTTCATTAACCGGACCGTAGCGGAGAACCCCATTTGGACCTTCTGAGCGCAGGGACTCGGAACCCGCCATTCGGATTCACTCGATACACCTGTTACTGCTAGGATGCTGATGCCCGCGCGGGCGGAGGACCTGGACGGCTTAGGATCTCAGCGAGGCAATCATCCTCGGTCAGACTAAGGCCGCACAGGTTCCAATGGGATGGGACGGTCTTTCGAGCGCTCGAGAAGTTGCGGCATGCTCGCGAACAGAACAGCTGAAGCATCTCTCGCTAACTGTTGCCCCTTTCTATGGTTGAACCTTAGATTGGTTCTCTTCGTTGTTTCGTTGTTGGAGCCTCATAGCTATAGTATAGCTTCACAACAAAAAGACAGCACATGCAGACAGATACCAGCCTGTTCTAAGTCATCCAACCACGACCCGGACTTGAGGGAATATAGCTGTTTCTTTATTTGTCCTGTAAAACTCTAGGACGTTAATGGAGGTGTATGTTCTTCTTGAATTATACAAATTATGTAGCTTTGCTAACTGGGGCGCTATCTCTAAGCGCTTTCGCAGTTACAGTACGCCATTCTTCAAACTATAGATCACTACGGGTCTGTTCAATGTAAGAGCTAAAGACGATTCTTGGTTTTCCCCTTTCCAATTCTCTTTTCTTTTCCTTTCTCCCTTTTGCTATGCTTCATTTTATTTTATTCTTATTTTCTTTTCAATATATCACTCTTTCCCTCTCTCCTTTTTGACCCTTCTCCTCTTCTTAGGTACGAAGGGCACACCGCACACGCCCGTTTACTCACTGAGCTACGTGATGTTCCAATCTAGACGACTGCTACCGTGATATATGACCGGGACCTTTATCCTCGCCCCCTTGATCCGCCATTATCAAGGAGACGAACGCAATCAGCGGACCTCCGAACAATACCGCTATTCAGCATTTGGGTTATACGGACAGCCTGGCGCATGGAGCGGCTCAGGTCTCCCACACTCATCACAAGTCATATGTTCGTGGCAGGTTGGGGCAGATCCGAGCTCCGCCTCACCACTGCCTCGATTCTTCTGCATGATAGCATTCTCGTCATGCTCTCTTCCCCAAGGCCGTGGGAACAGAGGGCACCATACTGCATGGGCGGGAACTGGCATACCGCAGAACTGACAAGTTCTCCCATATGCCACCGTAGGATGTTCTTGGGCACGAGACGTATCATCCTCTATGTAAAAACGGCACCAGAATGCATGAAGCCCCTTAGTACGGGAACAGCCAGCGCAAGGCAACGTCTGGGACATTGAGGAGATCGTTTTGGATCCTAATATGGTTTCAAGTGGCACGATAGAAAGCATGGGCTGAGCGTCGTGTCCTCGGCACTGCTTCAGTGGTGCAGAAGAATGGCAAGAACTAGGGAAGCTTGCTGGGTGTTCCATCCTGCGGTTTGGCTCAAAAGACGATCGGTCGACTTTCGCAAAGTTCGCCATCGCGAGTAGACCGTTAAGTTGACTAATACCGGGTTCGAGGATATTGGCATCTATGGCTTGGGTAGCACATTATATTGATTTCTTGTTAGGATGACGAACATAGATACTGTTGGGTACATTTTAATTGTTAAGGCACGTGGCGAGGTAGGAAAATCAAGGACAATGGTCTTGGATAGAAACCATGTTCATTTGCTCGGCATTGTTCGACAACTCACTGTGGCTGACTCTGGATATTAGTTTGTAGACATCAATGATTGTTTTCGCTGACTGTTGAACTTAAAGCTGTTGGTCATATTGTACCGCTGTGGCTTCGAGAGTCATGAGGGACAAAGGACTCAACATACTAAAGCAACTCGAGGCAAGAGAAATAAATTCAGCGGGAAATTGCGCCGTGGTCCGCCTACTCCTGAACTACCGCCAGAGCCTTTAGGGGCAGGGGAGACAGTGACTCTGGAACAGCGATGACAGATCTGTCGGGGTCCCAATACGTCCAGTAACAGAGGCTAGCGGTAATATTCCCCCGTATATTCCAACGTATCCCATCTATCGGTTAAGGGACTCAAAGATGGTGCACCGTTAGATTCGAAGCGTTTTTGACTTGAGCATTGACCGAAGCAGTCGACAGTGCTATTAACTCCCGCTCCTCTGACTCATGAGAGAGAGCCAGACAGCGTCCTAGTTGCCGGTCCTTGGTCAAAATATGTTCTGTCAAATACAGAAAGACATGGGCTGTGCTTAGATCGAAACTCTCAATGTAGGCTAGAGGGACTATGCTGCAGGAAAAGGGTAGCACCGTTAGTCACCAAGGCTCTAGGCCATGTAAGCACCCCCGAATAATCCTTATCCCTGGGATCCCATAATTACCAATATATATAGAGCTTCCTGGCTAATGCTCCTTAAAGCCAGAATCTAGCCAGATAATTATCACTTCCCACGCTCCACATGCAACTTTTCCCTCCGATCAGCTTAACTGTGACAGAATACGAAAGCCACCCTATCAACCACCATTAGTTTTGTCCTTGTCGAATCTAATAGTGCCAAAAAATGTGAGGCCCCACACTATGGCGGGACACTATCAGATCCCACACCCGCCTTGGTTCCCCTATAGCCGGGTCAACCCTCCCGTATAAATCGCAGCATATCCGGCCCCTACGCATGTAGCTGACGTCCTTGGGAATGGGAGGATTCTTGCGTTTTACCTGCCATTCTTCGTAGCAAGACCGTAATATTGTGACTAGGAAAGCCACAAACGGGCTGTTGCCAACAAGCACTATGATGGCGATAGAGCGTTAACTTTACCCATAATCAGTCCTTCACGAGATAGACAGGTGTGGGTACTATGGGAGTAGCGGTGTTCTAGTATGAATCCGAGCTATTTGGTCAAGAGACGAATATTAGGGAGTCAAACAGGATCTCCTGAAGGCTATCCCTCGCCAATACAACTGTGAGAGGACAGCCTGATAATTGATTGAAGATTTCGTACAATAACGCTACTCTGAAAAGAGCCCTGCAGTGTCAAGAGTCGGTGTTTGGCTCCAATTAAGTAGGAAACTACGAGAGTTAGCAGCTACAGGTCACACCATCGGACCATTCACATTCAGTGAATCAATTGGTTCCAACAACGAAACGCAATAAATCAACAGTTGGCGATGCAGCCGAAGCTCTGGGCCACGGTGAATACATCAATGATTCAGCTCCGTTCATCTGATAAGAGGAGCCGCAGCAAACGTTCTCCTTCTGCAGTGCTGGGTTAATTCATCCTCTTCTCCGTGCTTTATTGAAGCTTCGTTTCTAAATAAGACGTTATCCAAGCCCATAAGTCATTTTCCAACTACTAACATGACTTGTTGAAATTTCTAGACTTTCCCTCAATACAGTTGAATTTGTGCAAGCGTGGCTCATCAGGGCTATTCCGGCGGCAGCCGGAGCGGGTAGCACCACGATTCCGGCAAGCTGCGGCGCGAGGAATCGGAAGGCTGGACGCTCGATGCCTGAAAAATGATAGTTAGGATAATCGACGTTGTACATATAGGCCTTTAGCGGGGCAAAATTTTTAATAAATTTTTAATTTTTAAATCCTTTTTTTTTGTTTTTTTTGAAAAGAACTATGTCGACCATAATGGTAAATGTCCGCAGTATATCACTGCAAGTTCTTTATTCCCAGACCTCCCTTACCTTAAAATGCTCAGCAACAGGATTGATTATAAAGAGAGCCCGTAATTAAGTTCGGTACACCTTTTCTGTCCGCCATACCGCCTCAACCTCCCGTCCCGCAAAAGCTTTATTCTCGTAATTAACCGGTGTAGCTTATCCATTTATCTCAAGCTTTGGTCCCTTATACCAGGATTGACAGTGCTGTACAAACTCTACGCACCTAGTTCGACGTCGTCGGCGGTACGAGTGCCTTTACGTTGTCCCCGCCATTTTGTGAGACCATCTCAAGAATTTGCGCCCAGGAAAATACACAATGTGGTGAAGATAGCCACTGCTACGATATGGCATAAGGAGTTACTTCAGCGATCCTCAATGCCTCGCAGGAGTTTCTTCGTTGTTGTGGGAGTAGCGGTGGACCGTGGTCTGTTTGATGTTGTAGTATGAATGTCTGCGCTGGTTAGCTTGTTAGGGGTCGACTATTACCCGGGGGCTAATGACGACCTACTTAAGCGTACGCCCCTGCCAGTACAGTATCTTGGAATATGATCTTATGGTGGGTGCAGATTGGTATATGGCAATCTCAGTGCTTGATGTTAAGCTCTAAGCGGGAGCGAAGAGAAAGAGCGGGTAGTTATATGTGTGTCCATGAGGCCATCCAAAGGTTATGAGTCAATACCATTGTAGGGAAGAAAAAGCGATGAGTTAAGGAGAATGGTACAGCTAGGAAACCGGCCCAGAACGAACGAGTCGATAATTCAGTTTCGGACATCTGGCGAGAGGAGCTGAGGCAAAACGGGTCTCTGTTGGCAGCAGGTGAGCTGGTATGATTTCTTCGGCACGTGTTTGTCAGTGAGACATCGCAGGTACGAGAGTTCAACTTGGCCAGGACGCATTGAGAGTGCTATCCCTGAGAACAAGAGTAGCCATCTCCTTACTATCAGCGCCGCCGGACTGGGCGTCCCTCAGTCGGGGTAAGGGTAACAGCGGCCGTTTGTGTCGGCTCTCGGGGGGAAACGATGCTCTTCAAATTCATCGGACCCTGTACACCCTGAACGGTGTCCGCAACTCGATATTCCAGCAACCTCATGTCGGAATCGTCCCTGCCCCACAGTAAGTACTCATAAGATCTATTATCAAGGGTGCCCGTGATTGACTTCCGTGGCGCCCCTCTCTCCGTATAGGAGCATGGGTGACAGTAGCGGGCCCGAATAGCTGAGACTTCCAGCCGATGTAAAGACGTGCGTAGAGCGAATGGATGTCGAGTAGTCACGTAGATGGGTGGACAGAAATATACATTAATAGGGGCCACCCTGAGACCATAGAAGTTGGCGAACAACCCACCTCTAGAATTGTTACGTGCCGGACCGAGAGACCCCATTATCAAGTCTACAGACCTCTATGGACCGCTTAGCTTCGCAGTCGATTATCTCATGGCCCACTACGGACCCTCCCCTTGATGTCAAACTCGTCAGTGCTGGTCAAGGGTGTAGAGTACGAGTAATTCCCTTCTTCGCCGTAAACGCAATACTGGCGCCCAATGCATAGCGGCTAGTCAGCCTTACAACCAAGTCAGGCGAAGCTGTTTCTTCCTTCAGCTCCCAAAGCAATATTTCTCCCTATCGCTCCTCACTCCCTTTACGCCCTCGCTCGATTAGATGACCGCAACTAACCCTTCTTCTTCCCCTTCTGCGTCATCTTGCGGAAGGCCTCGAGGCCACTAGACCCGATAGGACGATGCTCCGGGCCGCGCGACGGATCAAACGTGCTGCGCGGTGCGATAGTGTACGAAGACGGCAGGCCGACGACGCGGGCGCGGTTGCTCTGCGTCGCCGGGGCGAGGATACGCTCGCGCTCGGCGTCGCGGAAGGTCTGGCTCGCGGGCCGCTGGGTGAGGGTGAGCTGGCTGCTTCCGCCCGTGACTTGGCGGAGTTTTGCTGCCCTGTGTGGTTTGTTAGTAAAAGAGCACTATGACCGGAAAATAGCAACGATGAACGTACTGATAGTCGAAGTCGCGCGTTTCCACGTGACGCTTCTTGTAGTCGTCGGTGCGCTTGAGGATGGGCCGGCTCCACTCGCCCAGCAGACGCTCGGCGATGCGCTTGATGCCGACCTCGGGCCTCTTGCTCTTGGTGTAGAAGAGGACGACCTTGCCGATGCCGCTAGACAGCAACGTGTCCTTCTCGATGGGCAGGCGTGACAGGGCCGTGAATATGTCGCGCTGGATATTGTAGGCCGGCAGAGAGCCGTCGTTGAGCGGTTCGAGGAAGAACTTGACGTGTTGCAGGAAGTTGGTGTCTGGGTCGATGACGGCCGCCTGATTCGTGTTGCGGTTCAGCAGCGACATGACCTCCGGCAGTAGCTTCAGCTTGTGTACTGCCGGCTGACCCTCGTCGCGCGCCTCGTTGTCCGCCTTGCACGCCTCCTCCATGCGCAGCTTGAGATCGGCGATCTTCTCGTCCAGCTCATCTTCGAGATCCTGAACGGATTGTTAGCAGTCGGTAAACAGCAAATCACAGGTATCCATCGAATTCTGCACATACAACTTCGTCCTTCCTCTTGCGTCTTTTGCTGGGCTTCTTAACCTCTTTCCTCGCAGCGCGCTCGATGGCGCGACGTCGTCTCTCCTCGGGCGTGAGATTCTCCTCGTTCTCGGGTTCGGGTGAAGGCTTCTCGCTATCTGCGGCTCCTTTCCGTACGCGTTTCGAACTCAGGATCTCTCCATCGGGCACATCCTCTTCCCCATCACGCGCGCGCTTCTTCTGCCGCCTTCCCTCCTTGGGCTTCTTCGTCGCCGTACCTTTTCTCTTTCCCGCCTTGAGCGTCCGGGCGACATCTTCGTCGATCTCGACTGGCCTCTCTTCAATACGGACGGCATTGGCATCGTATTCGTCGAACTGATCTTCGTCGATCTCTGATAGGGCGTCCGAGTCTTTGTCCGAGTCGCCGGCTGCGGCGACATCATAGTCGCCAAGCTCCTGTTCCCTGGGTTGCTCGACTTCTTCTTCATGGAGGCTCTGGGCGGGCGGGGGAGTGTCCACGGGAGTGTCGTCGTCGGCCATCTTGATGGCGATGATGGATTTCCCAACACAGCACCACGCGAAAAGATGGAAGGTAGAAGACTGCTAGGGGAAACCAGAAGTGAACGAAGAGAAGATCAGGGCAGAAGAATCGCCACGGATCTGACGAAGGACACAATGCACGCGGGATTCCGTATTAAGTAACGGATGAATGACTCGCGTCGGAACTGTCTCCCAGCTATTTAGGCGGCGGACGGCAAATAGATGATGGTTTGTTGATGTTCGGTTCGATGTCGATATGAAGAGGCAGTTGGAAGTAATAAAGTTCGAAGTGCCGTCTATTGAAATATCGACTTATCGAATATGCGTATGCATGTCTGCGTGCCCATCCCCATCGCTACAGTAGCGTCAACTGGTGCCTTACTATGTAATCTGGTCTAAGCGTACGGAGTACCATGTATCACGTACCACGCTACAGTACATAGGTAGTAAAGGTAAAGCTCGCGTCAGCCTCATCCGGGAAGAGGTGGATACTATATGTGGGGAAAAGAGGCTTGAGTGTGGCGAGTGAGTATTTTTGTTTACATAGTACTCGAGGCTGGTGGTTGCTAGAACACAGCAAGCAGTAAACGTAAAACTGTCCCAGGGTGCCTACTGTAGGAAATCCCATTAATTGAAAGAAGGAACTCCACCGTTCGCAACGTCCCCCGAAAACACCGGGAGACAACAAAACCCACGCTTTTTAAGGTCGCTCCTGTCGCTCGTTTGAAATTCTATTATTCTTGGTCAATTTCTCTTTCTCTTTCTCTTTCTCTCGCCAACTGTGCTTTAAAACCAGGTTGTTTGGCCGTCGTTAAAAGCACAGCGATGGAGAGACGGACCTTCGAAGCGCCCATGGATTGGGAATATCAGAATCACGGCCCCGTGGACCCCTCGAGTCCCTTTGTACAGTCGACAAGACGGCTACAACAACAAAAAGGTACGCCTCTTTTCTATCTTAGACTATTTCTTGGGAATATCTCACTGACTTCTATCGCAGATGTTTTTGGCTCATCTAGCAATTTCAACACATTCGGCCAGAACAACAACCCCTTGAGTCGCACACAAAGCACGCCATCCGCCTCGAAAGCTCTACCATCAACATCATCACAACCCGCTTCCATATTCTCTACCTCTCATCTAACTAGGACAGCTACGGCGCCGCCATTCCGCAACCCGGCATTCACTACGCCGAGGAGGCCCTTCGATACAGACGCCCTCTCCGAAATCTCGCCCGCCGAATCCAGTCCAGCCGCTACTGACGTCTCGGACTTCGCTGATACCCCCGAGAACGACCGCTCATACAACTCGGATAAGCTGACCATGACGCCCGCGAGCGCGCATAGGAACAAGCACCTGCTAAGCAGGAAGCAATCGGGCAAGGGCGAGATCAAGCCTACGGTCTTTCCCAACAGAGATAAAGTACGCAAGAGAAAACGTTATAACGACAACAAGGACATTAGCGGCTACCGTCTGCCATATCGCCAGCACGATGAATGGGAGGAGTCCGAGTACGATTCGGACGAGAGCACGACTGAACCGGGCCGGCCGGGCCACGAGCCGAGGAGGAAGCGGTCGAAGGACGGCTGGCTTGGGAACTTCTTATCCGTCATCCAGCGCCATCCTCACGCCCCAGCTATCATGTCCTATTGGCTGAATACCCTGTTCAACTTCGTCATGGTGCTGGGGTCGTTCTTCTTGATGTGGACTATCTGGTCCGGATTCCGCGACGACTTCCTGACGGCGAGACGACGAGTTCAGGATGACGTCCTCGCCCAGATAGAGAAGTGTACGTCGAACTACAGAACAAATAAGTGCGCCCCGATCGAGCAGCGCCTGCCCGCGATGCATCAACTATGTGACGAATGGTACGAGTGCATGATGCAGAGGGAAGACCCCGGCAGGACGGTGCGCACTGCTATCAAGGAAATAGCAGAGATGCTGAACAGCGCCGTGGAAACGCTGCATTGGAAGACTCTGGTGACCTAACCCTACTTCACCATACCATGGCCATTTCTTGGTGCTAACTATACGTGAAACACAGATAGTGCTGGGCGTCCTCCTTCTCATCGTGCTCTTCAGCGGCGCATCGCTCGTCAAGAGCGCCGGCAGCGCAGGCGACTACCTCCGCCAGCCGCCGCCTCCTCCGCCCACCCCGTTCCCCTCAGCGTACCAGCACCACCCGCACCCGGCGGACCGCATCGCATGGGAGCAGCTCGCACCGCAGACGCCGCGCCACTTCAACCCGCGCCACCTGACGCGGTTCGGTAACGCCGAGACGCCGGACACGGACGCGTCGCCGGAGCCCAGCTTCCGTGCCCTGACAGCGCCGCACACCCCGGGTACGAGGCGCAGCGGTAGTCCAACGAAGCTCGACAGGCTTCTCAGGGAGAGGGAGAGAGAGCGAAGTCCGACGAAGAGTCGCAGTCCCACGAAGCGGTACTGACGTGGCCGTAAATCCCCGATCTGGGCGTTGTCTATGCCTATTGGTTTTTTCTTCGTATGTGCAGAATAGGGCTTTGGGGCAGGATAGGTCGGGTGGTTTCCCTCGAAGGAAACACAAAAGCTGCGCAGCGGGCATTCAAGTGGGACCGTGTCCGGATTACATACGTATCATATAATATACGGATTAGATAAGGTACAGGTGCCGCGACTCTCTGCCTACGATACCTGTACGGCACTGAACGGTTGCCTCTCCTTTTGCGCAGTGAGACCTCTTATACGGTGCGTTGCTGATGGACCCTAGAGGATTCACAGAGTGCGGAATTTGCGCTCTGATCGGAGCCGAGACCAGCAACTTGGAAGCCCTTTACGTATTACAGAGCATAAGTCTACTTATCGAGGCGAGCATTGGCATGTGACTTGTCGATAACGGGGATCGATCTCCACCAAGACTGCTTGCCAAGTATGGTGTTCGGGGGGTGAGACGAACTTTACCTATCTTGTCAGTGGCCACAGGGCGTCAACAACCCACCAACTTTTACTCCAGTACTGACGCCTTGGGGCCCTCTAGCGGGATATCAGGAACTGTCCCTACTGATATTCACTAACTACGAGCTACATGTGAGCGGCCCGACATGGGTTCCTTCGGCGATCCGGGGGGGGTTGTTGCAATGCCGAAAGTCGAGATGCGCGGCCAATGACAGAACGCCGTGTCGCGTGGGGTGCTGCTCCTGCGTCTGCGAGGTTCGTAATTCGTACGTCGGAATTGCGTGTGGTGCTGCGATTGGTAGATTGAGCTATGTATGTTATGAGACGAATACGGAACGGATCCGGCCAGTGTTTTGTGACGTACATTTGAGCTTTCGTACGTAGGTACCGTTGGAATACGATACATAACGGTATATAAACCTTAAATATTTGTTATACAATTTTACAGATAGCCTCTTTGACTATACCGAAGAGAAGCGGCTCTGGAACAAATACTCCGCGGTTTTATTAAATATACGGGTGCCATTCATTCCTCTGCCGCTACCGAAGGTTCCTACGGTTTCAAAATCCCGGAATGGTTCCGGGACCCCTTGGCGTTTTCACTTTTCAGCGCCATTTCCACCGTACCGCCCAGCCCCCCGCCCTAGTGCAGATTCGGTCCTGGCTGGCTCCCCAGCTCCAGCTTCGAGCCAATCACCGCCGGGACGGACGAAGCTCCTCTTCCTATCTAGACTAATGTATCTTCCCTTTCCACGTCTACTCTTTTCCCATCAGCATCAGTAGCCTAATCTTAAGCCATGCTAGCAGCTTCATATATCCACGGCGACGGTCCTTACGGTGGTAATCCGTACGCCCGCGTGTACAGCCTATCTCCAGGTGCTGCGTGGGTAATGACGTGGGATAGCACTTGGAATATGCAAGTACGAAGGGGGCAGCATGTTCTGCGGAAGAGTTACGTATATCTTATATTACGGCCGTGATCTACGGAGTATGTCACCTGCAGTTGTGGATAAGAGGCCGTCGACTGTTTTATGGAACTTCTGTAGGGACATGCGTGCTATGGCAATTTCTTAGGCCTTCTGAGGACACAGAATCGATATTGAATATGTCTGAATTGGTTGGAGGCTGCATGATACGTGTAGGTACACCTTAGGGCAACCTAGGGATACAGAAGTATCTGAGTAGTCTGGAGGTGTCTCCAAATTTCGGGTCGCGTCAACAAATACGACCCCTCCTCCCCTCCCGCCGCCCCTCCTGTCATCGTTCGTTACGTAAGTGTGCTCTAATTCAGTGCTTCGTCCAGGTAGCCAGCCTACCGCATCTACCTGCCCCCAGCCCTATCGTATACATACCTCTCTATATACATCGGCCCTGACCCATGGGTTGTCGTACTCGGTCTTTGCCCCTTCCCGGGGTAGGTGATGTACATCATTTTATATATCCTATCTCCCTTCCTTTTTTCCAACGTCATCTCTCCAAACGTTTGAATGCCTCGCTCATCTTGAACTTTCTTTTCTCCCCAATCCAGCTAGTAATCTTCTTACCCCGGTGTATTGGTCGGTTTGATACCCCAACGAGACCCCGGCGCCCCAGAGGCATTGACCCCGAACTCCCATAAAGTGACTTGGTACACCCACCCTGACTCCCTCCCCTCTCTCTTAACCCGACTCAATTCTCCAGCGAAGAGTCTCCACGGCGACTTCGAGTCTTCCGCACGTCAAGACCTGTATATTCTTTTAAACTAGCTATTGGGGTCGCATTACGAAGCCACCACTGTCCCCCCCCACTTTTCGCAGAAAGACGACCCTGTTCGATACATAGAGGTGAGAAGCTTCTAACGCCGACGATACAATTTGCTGTCAGGTCGCCCTCGTCCGACTCCCTCTGCATAGGCGGCCGGCAATCGGGCTCCGAGTCGAGAGGATCAGATAAGCTATCGCGACCGCCGCATCTCCGAGCATGGTGTAGCACGACGGCATCCGCTTTGCACGACTAGTCGGAGACGGACTCGATGGAGGAGGATCCGAAAAGCGCCACCGAACCTCATTCCGAGGAGACTTCCCAGCCTTCCTCGTCCTCCAGGGCCGGGGCCGGCCAGAAGCACGAGGCGCCCCAACCGCAAGGCGGCTCTGCTTCCGGGAGCACCGACCCCGCCGCCAGCAGCCAACAATCCAAGCGCCGGAGAGGGTTGGGCGTTGTCACCCCTAATGCTTGCACCGAATGTAGAAAGAAGCGTGCCAAAGTACGTTCTCTACTTAGATATATACATCTCCGACCCGTTTCTTCCCATGCGCGCGCGCGCGCGCCCCTCCTCGGCGCGCTGTGAGCCGACGTATATGTTATATAGTCACTCTGCTTGTGCCCACGCTGACCGCTATTCGCTTTCGCCTTGCAGTGCGACGGTCAGAAGCCGTGTAGCAGGTGTAAGTCACAGAAGGACGCGCAATGCATATACGAAGTCCCCGTGCGCCAGTCTAAGGAGAACCTACGTAACGAAATAGAATCCCTCCGTCAACAGAAGCGTCGGAGCGATTCCGTCTTAGAAGCCCTCTGTCGACCCGAGCTATGGGGCGAGGTGCTTAACAGGTTACAGAATAAGCAGTCGATCGAGACCATCTCCGAGTGGCTGGCTAACAATCCACCCACGTCCGCCGCCGTAGCCGCAGGTGGGGCGTCGGGCGTCCTCATGGGCACCTTCGCTCCGCCGCCCGAATCTCGTCCCGGTGCCAACCTGCCGCCTTTGGCCACTTTCGGTGGTGTTCCCGCGGGCGCCGAGGGTTACGGGGAAGTCCAAACCATGAGCCCCGTGACGGCTCAGCCGCTGAGCAGCATCAAGCAAGACTTTGGTACGAATAGTCCCTGGAATTTGTCGACGAGCCAGGGCCAGAGCCAGACGGTATCCACGAGGAGCGACTCCCATCCGGATATAAGACAGTGGACCGCCGAGCCGCATACGCGCGTGGGTATGTGGGTTCAGGATCAGTCAGCAACCCAGGCGTCCGCCTTCTCCGGGGCAGACCAGATCCTTGCGCCGTCAGAAGACTGGTCTGACACGAAGCTACCTCGTAGCACGTGGACCACGGTCACCAGTGATGTCAACTTGGTGCGCCACCTGTTGGCCTTGTATTTCTGTTGGGAATATCCGACATTTGCGTCGCTCAGCAAAGAGCACTTCCTTAGGGACTTTAACGCTGGTCGTCATAGATATTGCTCGCCGATCCTGGTCAACGCCCTTCTGGCCCTTGGCTGCCGCTTCTCGGAACAGCCAACGACGCGTACGGACCCCAACGATCCCCATACATCCGGCGACCATTTCTTCAAGGAGGCGCTTCGACTCTTATCCAGGGAGACTAATCACCACTGCCTGACCACGATTCAAGCTCTGGGAATAATGTCCATCCGGGAGGCGAGTTGCGGGAGGGACTCGGAATCTTGGTATTATGCGGGCCAAAGCATCCGCCTGACGAACGAAATGGGACTGCACCGCCTGGCCGGGGACGGCGACCCCGACGAGTTGGCTGTTCAGGCCGCGACCTTCTGGGGGGCTTTCGCGCTCGATCAGTGAGTCGACATGCGCGTCTCTCGAGCGGGCCCCTTCTGACTAATCCGATCGCAGCGCGTGGTCACTGGCGACCGGGTCGTTGCCGCAATGTTCTGCTTTCCCCCAGCTTCCGCCCAAGCCCGCCATCATCGACGACATAGAGGCTTCTCTGTGGATACCGTATACTGATGACGGTATGCTAGTCTCTCCTACCTTATTGGCTCCTTGGTTCTCCAGAGAGGGGTGTACGAAAGGGATCTAACATTCTAGGTGCACCGCTGGCACGATCCTGCCAGCAACCATCCAATGTACGGTCGGTATATAAATGTTTCTGCGAACTGAGTGAACTGGTTCATAAATCTTTATATGTCCTACATTCTCCCATCCGGCCTATCACGAGTCGGGACCTGCTCTACATCTACCACGAATACCTGAACTGGTATGATAGCATACCGGAGGTTCTGCGACTCGGCCACAATTTCACCCCGGCTGTGCTTTTCGCCCAGTTAGTGATCTGACGCCCAGTTAACGAACTAGACTGACCCGCTCACACCTCCGCAGCATGTACTATCATTTCGCCATCCTCCTTCTATTCCGTCCGCTCATCAAGCTTCGCATAATCGGTTCGTACGTCCTCCCTCGCGACGTCTGCACACAGGCCGCGGACGCCATCCAGGGACTGTTGCGTTCCTATGCTCAGTTATATACTCTCAAGCGCACACCGTCGTTTGTACCCTATTTTGTACTCACATCAACGATAATGCATCTCGCTAGCGGTGAAGTCAGGAGAAGCGGGTCCACTACGTCCCCAAGAACAGAATCCAGTCCATTCACAGTCAAGGCCGAGGGCGGAAGGGCCCGTCACGGGGACGCCGAGATGTCTTCTGGTACAAACGAACCCGAAACGCCATCCTCGTCGAGCACGACCGCGTCAAAGCTCAGCACTCGAGCAGCAGAGGCTTTAAACCAGGGTATCGCCGATCTAGCGGAAATGGCGCCTTGCCACCACTTCGCGAAGCAAGCGCTGAGCATCCTTCGATACCTCGCCAAGAAGTGGAACGTCGCCGTCGACATCCCGCGGACCAACCCTGCGGGCACCGATGACGACGACGATACCGTGCGGACGGCGACCAGCAGCCTGAACTTCTTCGTCCCCGACGTCGATGAGTCGGACTTCATCTGCGACTGGGGGCCCGAGCAACGCGGCAGGCCGGCGGATGCCAGTCATCGCCAACCATCGCAGCAACGGCACCAGCAGCAGAATCAGCAGATGCCCCAGGAGAACGTCGACAGCCGCATGGGCGGCATGGAGACCGTAGAGGACATCAATGCCAGCCAGTTGGACCTGATGGCGCCACAACCGATGGGGCAGAGCGCCGGCGGCGGCGGCCCGGTGGCGCGGAACGTCAGGGGCTTCGAGAACCCCCTATTCTGGCCTTTTCCCATGCAGGGCCGGCCCATGCTGCCCGCGGGCTCGCTGCTCACGAAGGCGGGCTTCGAGCCGCTCTGAGGCCCAGCTGCTGTCGTTGGTGGTCTGGTTCTATAGCCATCTACTCCCGGTGGCGACTGGTTGTGACCGGGGACGGTTCCTGCCGAACATTATCATCATCGCCGCATCCACGAGGCTCACGGCTATTGAGGGGTGTACAGCACTTCACCCTTGGGCGAGCGACGAGGCGGGTTACCCATCACCATCGTCACCGTTATTATAGGGAAGACGTCCATATCGGTCGGTCGATTCACAAGTCAAAATTTTATTCCAAGCACGAGCATGGATGGGCGTTACTTGAAGCAAGAACGATGGCGTCGTCGGGGGCGGTTGGCCATGTTGCGATAAGAAGAAAGAATTCCACTCCTGTATAATCCGGGCGCCGGTGCTACTCCTGCTGCTGATGATGATGATGCGGCTGTTAAGGGGATGAGGTTCCACGTCCCAGGTCGAGAGCAAGAGCGCGTTCGCTTCACATGATGACTACCGCCCTTCTCCTACCACTTTTTCCCGGATGAGGGGTCCTGGTTTTGGCTGTTTTGGTTCTACTCGCGAGGGGCAAGCAGGCCCTGTTACCCTAATTGTATGTGTGTCGGGCGATTGGAGATGAGAGAGATTAGAGATGAGACGCGTGATACCCTAATGTGATACCCCTCAGAGTATGAATGGCCGGATGTAAAGGCTATGGTGTGTTGGTTTTCGTGCGTCGTGATCGCAATAGGCGAGAGTGAGAAGCGTGAGATGTTCGTGGATGTGCGTGCGTGTTTGTGAGGGAGCGTGTGTGAAGCGAATAATGCTAATTCATGGCAGAGGCGAGGGCAGCTAGACGGTAAACAAATCGAGGAAGTATATCAGCCAACTCCCGGGACGTATAGCAGGGAAAGCGACAGGAAGGCGGAATTAACGGAGACACGGAACCACAGAGAAGTATACTAATTTTCTGATTGAGCAGACGTCGCCGGTCCTATCTTCGGTCCCAGGTCCGAGTATAAATAAGCCAACAAGCGGGTGAGGTGTCAAGCCCGAGGTCTGCCCGTTAGGGGAGTTTCCACGTGGCGAGCGCGAGGTCGACCGCTAGTAATATGGTGACTGATTTTTGTTCTTTTCCGAGTCGGTGGCTTGGATATTCGGTTAGGCTGAACCTGGCTACACCTTGGGATGCGGGCATAATTGAATTGTCGCCTATGAGACAGCGGAAGCCAGGGCAAGGGGAGAGGAGAAGGCCGGTTATATCGACAAGGCAGGCGAATGATAGTAATTCCTAGTATAATTAGGCTCGGGGTTGATAGGGAGGGGGGAGTAACTAATGATCTCGGCTTAGGTCAGATCCGCATGTGTACATCAAGGCGGTAGAGAGGCATCAGGAGCCCAAGAAGAAGGACTTAAAAAGGAGGGGGTGTAATAAACGAGGGCATCGAGAAAATAAATTCCATACCCCCCATAATACCCACATGATGAGGACACGTAGTAGTCGCAGGGCCGTATACATAGATCCAAATAAGAGCCCAGCCTTTCAACCAAGCAACGCGAGATCCCCCAGCCCCGCCATTCCGTACTTGTACAGTCTGTCGTGCGCTGAGCCTGGCTAGAGCGGTGACTCACGGCCCGAGGACGCCAGCGGGATGACAAATCCCCGGGGTTTGGGAGCAGACCTTCCTTGTACCGATGTCCTCAAGGATCGTCGTAGTCCGTGATTTAGGTTATGCTTGGCCCTCTTACATCCACGGGCGGTTCTTTTTGGCTGGCTTTTCCGATCTCTCTCTCTCTCTCTCTATCTATCTATCTATGTCTCCATTGATTACTTTCCTTTTTACTGGGCTCCGAGGAGAAAGGATGGGTGGATGGGCGGGTGTCCTATAGGAGGGGGGCAGAGGGCGAGATGGTACGGGAGGGCGTTGCGTTGGGCGGTGGTGATCGATGTCCATGGTTGCGGGCGTGGTGTCGTGAGGTAGGCGCCACTACGCCTGACCTGGACGGAAGGTACCTCCGTGCCGTGTCGGGGGTAGTTGCGTCGGGGCCGTGGTTTTTTACGGGCTGTTGGCCGAGTGGTTTGTGGTGCTGGTTCAATTTACAAGATCACAGATTTAGAACGATTTCCTTTCTTATTTTGCTCAAGCACTTCTGTTCGAATCTTGCCGTAGGCGAATCTCAACTCTATCTCTTCCTCCTTTTTCCTCCCTCCTTTTCCTGGTTGCCCCCTTGATGCGTCCGTATGTAAATCCAATCAGAGCGAGCTCATCACTCCCGCTTCTTAATATCTACATCGAACCTTATGCGTGCTAGGGAGTATTGTTTGTTATTTTGCCCACCTCATCCATATATCCCACCTCCTCATCCCGTCACACTGCCACCTCCTTCTCCCAGCCGCAGATGATAATCCACGTCCGCATCCCGAGATTAAAACGTCCAGCTCGGCCGGAGCTTAAAGTAGAAACAGCCTCACTTACCACCAGGAGGCGATTCGTGCCTACGATTTTACGAACCTTCAGGAACCGGGGGCCAGCCACCAAAAATATGCTTTCCCTCGCTGAAATGGTTTGTCCGCTCAGCTTGAGAGATATCCATTCCATGGATGGCTCGTGATGTTGATTAAAGTACGCGATGCTCGCAGCAGCCCCGTGGACTTGACGATAATAATCCATTACCGAGCGACGAGTGATTGATTATACGGCACACATATACATTTTAAATACACGACCTACGGTAGGCTAGAGCATGACCTCGGCTTAGCCAACTGCAGGCCTCGGCTTTTCCGACCTCATAGATAATAGGTAGCTTATATCGTATGCGGAAACTCACATCGCCCGGGAGAGTCCTTCCTCACTCCCCTTCCTATGATTTCCTTCTCTTAACCGCCGGCCATAACCGACCTTTTCGCAAACCTCTGGCTTCCGAGCCGTCTCCGGCGTTTCTGAACTACGTTTAAACGACCACACCATTCTGCTGCTGGATATTCTCTCCAAGGGTAGTCATCAGTTAAGTTCGTATAATGGTGACCAACACCGCGATTGTTAGATTTCGGTCATGGAGAAACTTCTCTCGCGTACAGCTAAAAGACGATATTGAAAATATATGGTAGTTAAAGATGGAGGTTAGCGGGGTGGGCTTTAAATCAGACTACCACTCAAATCTAATATAATTTGGCAGCCCTTCATGTACAAGTCTTATGAATACAGAGTCTATAAGCAACAGCATGCTAGGACGCCATGGTTTCATTTCGTAATCTTCATATCTCTCTCTATTCATACCTACGTCGTGTTACAAGCAGCAGCAACGGCAGCAACAACACATGATGATATCCGACGAAAAAAAAGAAACCCCACTTTTTTTCATCGTCTTTCCTCTTTTTTACTTCTCTTCTCTTATGCTCTACTGATAAAACACGTCCCAGACCCCCCCTTAGCCGCCTAGAGGGGCGTCTTGGGTCTCGCATGTCTGTTGTTGTGTTTAGGCTCGTTGTCCGCCGCCGAGTGCTGCTGTGGTGATTCCTATCCTCCGCCCACTTCCGCCCCGTAATTCCACACCCACGTCATCGTCATCTTCGTCTCCCTCCATCACGTCATGGGCTCCGTCCAAGTACGCTCCCCCTTCCTCCTCGTCCTCTCCTCGCACGTGTACTAGTCGTCAGGAACCTTACTCGCGGCTGGCCGAAAAGGGTCGTCGGTATCCTATCGCTTCTTGCCCTCGCAAGCCCAGCCCTCGATGCCCTCGCCCTTGCTGCCCGGAGTTAGGCCTTCGAGCTTGATGTCCTCCATGCCGGGAGTGTCGTCGAGCCACTGGTGGTTCGCCATGCCGCCGGCGTTGGCGCGGTTCTCCGGCAGGAGCTCGAGCATCGGCAGCAGGAAGTTGGCCACCTCGGTCGGGTGATACTCGAGCGGGGACTCGTCCTCGGGGAAGAGCTCCGCGACGGCGTCCTCGTCCTCGCCCTTTTTCCTCGCCTCCATCTTTGCCTTCGCTATGGCCTCGGCCCGTTCCCTGGATGCCTTCTCCTTCTTCTCCTTCTCTTCCGGAGTCGGCTCTTTGGGGTCCCTGAAGTGGTACTTCTCGCGCAGGACGTCGGGTAGGGCCCAGTGGCGGAGGCGGTGAATGTTCCGAAGTTCTCCCCTCTTGTTGAAAATCTCCTGGGACCATCGGCCGGTCTTCCAGAGTTCCTTGGGGAAGGGCCCGAGCAATTCGATGATTTGTGCGATGTGGTCGTCGTCCTTGCCATATTTGGTACCAGACTGAGGGTCGAAGAGGTAGTCACCCGTAATTAGCTCGAACACCTGTGATGAAGTGCGAGGTCAGCTTTTGAAACCCCAACAATGGGGGGGATGAGGCAAGGAATGGGAGAGTGGTATCATATTGCCCAGTGTCACCCTAGGAGGGAGCCTACCATTGCAGCCATACTCCAAACATCGGTACTCGCACCCCATTTTGCACCCAAGATGACCTCCGGCGACCTGTATTGCCGAGTCTGGATGTCGTTTGTGAAGTGGTGCGATACCCAGCAAGCATTGCCGAGATCGGCAATCTTGACATTGATGATCGTACCCTTCCGCTTCCTCTTCTTGTCGCTAGATGTTGGTGTGCTAGATGCCGACTTATCTAGTGAGATACCAGACACTTCCTTCGTTATCAGATCCCTACGGTTCCGCCCCTGTTAGCAACTGTGGCATGCCAAGGCCCGACAGCGACATGGTGGAAGGGCACCTACGCTGATTTTTCCCGCTGGCCTTGTCTTTGGCTCGGGGAATTCGAAGGTCTTTCTATTGAAGTCGTTAGCGAATCCGTCGGCAACCTGTGAGCCGCGGCCGATGACGGTGGGATCCTCAAGTGGGCTCATGGCGGTGAAGAAATAGGGGGAGGGTTTCGGGGTACGGCCAAGAACGGATCACACGTATGCATTCAGGGGTGCCGATGGGCAGGGACGGGCGGCACCTACTATCATTTAATATAGCGTTCAGGCTTTTATGTGACTGGGATGGGAAGAGGCCGTCTTGGCCAAACGACGCATTGAGGGGCGAGGGTAGCGGTTGGCTTCCGGTGATGAGGGTCCGTCTTCTCCGGCGTCCGTTCCTGTGGTTCTCCTTCTCCGAGTTCTCGTTCTTGACGACCTTCTTGACCACCTGTTCGACGTCGCCAATTTCTATCAAGACGTTCTCGGGCTTTAGGTCGGTGTGGATAATGCCGCACTCCCGATGAAGATAATCGAGGCCCATCAAGACCTGCTTCGTGATCTGCATAACAAGGTCGCGAGGTATCCCCCTATGCTGCCACTTCTTGATCAGGCCTAGCAGATTCTCTCCCAACACTTCAAATACCATGCATACATGCACACCGTTCGGGCCCTTGTGTTCGAAAGAGTCGAGCAGACTGACGACGTATTTTCGGCCGGGGTGATTCGGGTTCGCCTGAACGATCTTCTGTAGCAACTTGATCTCGTCGATGGCCGTCTCGGTATAGTGGCTCGCAGATCGCACGACCTTCAAGGCGACGTGCCTACCGTTCTCGTTGTCCCGCGATAACCAGACGGTGGAGAAGTGCCCCCAGCCAAGCTTGCGCACAACCGTGTATTTCCCATCCTTGAACTTCTCGCCGATTTGTACCGGATGATATCCGCCCTTACAATAATCTTCAGAATCTTCCTCGTCTGCGGTGTTGTCGGCGGGGTCTTCGGGGCCGGAGGACGACGTCGGCGAATGCTGATGCATATTGGCCGACAGATGCGACGGCCTGTGGTAAGACTAATGTAAGCGAATCTGCGCCAATAGAGATTGTACTTGAATTGCGAAAGCGTATCCGAGAAGGCAAATGGTGATTAGGTTCGCAGTCAAGAGCGGTAGGGTTTCGAGCCAGCCTGAGCGAGCCAGGCCCAACCAAGCAACTCCACACCAAACAATCAATGAAGCAAGCCGGGCAAGCCAGAGACAGGAGATAGGGAGAAAGATGGTAAGACAGTAGGCGCTTGCAGGCATAGCAGGCAGCCTGGTCGGCGACTGCAAGACGGGGATCGACCTGACGAGCACAAGTAGACAGAGCTCAGACTCGATACTCAGGCTCGAAGAGGGACAAACACATCCATCACGTTCGCCCAGCCGCCCGCTGCCCGCCAGCCTAAACAACATGGGTATGGGTGTGGGGAAAGGAAGGGATCACGGATAAGGCAGGGTTTAGTAACACCTTTTCTTTGTCATAGAGGCCATATTGGCAGGTCGTATAGGGAAAGCAGAAAGAATTCAAAGGGAAATAGCAGAGGATGCCAGTCGAAGGGACGAAATGCCCGACAGGAAAGAATATGAAAACTCAAAGGGTATATTCAGAGAATCAACACTCGCCGGTACACAAAAGTTGTGGCGTGCAAGTGAGCGATAATCATCAGACGCCTAAAAGGTAAAAGCGCGGCTGGCTCAGGGCCAACTAAAGCGGTGCTTGAGGCGACGATCCCCCCCTCCTTTTCTTTTTGGCTGCCCTGGGGCTATCGCACGGGTTACTTATCGCGGAATACGTACCTCGCCTCCACAGTAGGAAATGGAAATAGGTGAGAATAGTAAAATATCCTGGGAGGGGATGGGGATGGGATTGAGAGCGGTGGGTGGGGGCTAAGGTAATCGTTCATTCATTTCAAGAAACCCTCTAATAAGAGGAGACCTTGTTCGAGTCTTGGCTCCCTCTTCCCTTCTTTCGAGTGATGAATGTCTTTTAAGGGGAGGCTGTTGCTCTCTTTTACCTGCTTGTTCTTCTTCTTCTTGTTTCTTCTTCTTCTCGCGCTGGCACCCCTCGTTCTCCCATCGTCAAACCCTGTGTATATTCCCAGGGGCTGGCTGATGATGATTACGTAGGCATGTATTGCCGCCGCTGCTACTCAGCCCCGCCAACGATGATACCAGGTAAACCATGGCAATGCCACCATGGCGGGACCCGCAGCTCGCTCTATGACATTGGAATAGCAGCGTGGAACAAAATGCGATCTGACGGGGGAAAGGCGCTATATCGCTTGACGCGCCGGCTGCGATTGGATCTCCTCTGCTTGATCTCTCACTCTTTCTCACTCGCTCTCACATATCTCCACTTGGACTTAGCGTTGCTTGCTTTTTGAGAGACGATGGTTGTTGCTGGGTTGCCTGCTGGTTGCTTGGCTAGGCCTTTAAGTGGTTGCTTCGTCGCGAACACTCAGTCCCTGACGGGCTAGGAGAAGCGCTATCGGCAAGGCGTATTCGCGCGTGGGTGGATATTTGCGAAGGAGTGCATCATGTTGGAAGAGAACACAACACGAACGATATATAAGAGAACAAGAGAGAAGAAAGTGGAAGGAAAGGAAAGCAAACCGGGGGGAAATAGAATTTGGACTTACACCGGGCCGGGACCCTCAGTTGTGATGATGGGTTTTAGTCCTTCCTTCTTGCGCTTCTTATTTAACGTTGACAGGGCGGCGGCGGCTGACGATGCCGGCGTTGAGTTTGCGCCATTTCCGTTGGCACCGGCCATCATGGGCGGAACAGTAGAAGATTGAGATGCCAGGGCTGGATATTGTTGTAATTGAGGTCTCGTCAACGGTTGCGACTTCAGTGGTTGTCCTTCCGGTTGCGACTGTTGCGCCTGTTGCGCATTGGCAGTGGCGGCTGTCGATGACGGCTGCTCATTTGCGCCATTCATTTTCGTATCGTATCGTTTATCGGGTCGCAAAATTTCCGCAATTGGGTTTGCGATCAAGACGCAGAGCAGAACTCTAAAGGCTCTGGTAAGCGATGCGACGGGATTGACCCTTTAAAGATTGACGGCAAGCGGACAGGAACGTGTTCGGTCGGGGGATGATGAGTTGCTCAACAAGTCAGGTCCCGATGCGTTAAACGCGACTGGCTGACTTTTACTTGCGGCAACACACCGTCGGTCGGGCCGCGCTCTAGTAGCAGTAATCACTGCAGATAATGGATTTCTTTTACGGGAAGGATGACGAAAATTCTAGTTAGAGATGCTGTGATCTCTCTAAATTATAACATGCCAATACAAAATAGGACCACGAAGACGACGACGGGACGATGGGAAAAAAAAGAAGAAGTATCAGGGTCAGGTAGTCGGAGAATGAGATGGCGTGCGATTAGTTCCCTGCCCCTCTTTCTTGAAGCCCAAGGATATTGTTCCTGCTAAGGCCATTCCCAGATCGGGGCTGCATTGGTACGATGAGAACGTCATGGGCCAGGCCAGTCGAGCGCGGGATGGCGTTGGCGCCAATAACATTGAACCTCCAGTAGGTATGGAGTACAGCACAGTGTCTCCCAGATTTGTTGTTATGGGACCTGGTATTTGTAGAGCTCTTGGTATGATGATGACATGTTTACCTTTGTATCTCTCTACCAGACTTCGGCGTGACTTTACCTGAAGATTAGGTAAGAAGCTACATAATTTGTCGGAAATAGTTCTGGATACCTAGTTACAAGATCCTCATACGATGAGAAATACCCGGGGTTACTGTATTTTCCTACAAGTACCTAAGATTAATAAGCTGTGGCTAGTGTGATATCTTCAAGATTCAACCACTATCTCATTCACTCATTCAATCACTCGCCCACTGTATTATACCCGTCCACAAGGCCATTCAATACCAGTTCTGTGTGTAGAAGGGTTTTCACTGTTTGCGTGGACTGAAGACAGGAGCATATTAAGAACGATGCATTATGCGGGGGCACGTGCGGAACTCGACGTGCATGTACTTCCTACGTTTCGTAATGGACGTTGACTCGTTAGTTGCGGCTTGCGGGGACCTACCTAAATCGGTAATTTGATCGATATGAGCGCAGTCAACTTAATTAAATTACTACTACAGCTGCAGCAGAACAAGACATTCCAGACACTTCGACATACACTATAAAACAATAGGAAGCAAAACGCGAGTCTACCTGGGAGATTACGGTGGCCATCACATGAACCCGGCTGCGAGGATTCATCGATGCTGATCCGCTGGGCGAGGCTGAGGCCTTCAGGACCCATTCATACATGTTCGCAATGACGGACATTCCTTCGTAGTGTTAGGCTTGTATTCCATCAGTCCCTTCTGACTACTTTACCAACCTAAGTTATATCTATATCAACAATACTCCAGCATCTGGAAAGTCTTGGACAGTGCTCGCGACTGTAGTATTGTTCTTCTCCAATGTTCCACCCTCGTCCGAAACAAGATGGCTGGGTAGCCGGGTTGCTGCTTCGAGAACCGGATAGAGGACTCGGCTGCAGCATCCCGAAATGGGTATGACCTCACAAACAAGTTTCGTTACACAGTCATGCACACACAGCGCGGACACGAAAGTGTATGCTTGCAAGCACAAAAATATCCGGTATGATAGCATTGTTAACGCATGTCACCTTGGACACAGAGGTTTCTGGCATTTGCAATCCCTCGTGAACCACCCGATCTCATCTGATCTTCGGGACGGTTCGTTTGGTCCCCGCTTAGTCTAATCGGGCAACCCGAGAAGATCATCCCAGCTTGCCATATTAATCAAGAAGCGACCCTGACGAGCCGAACTATTTTTCCGGGTTGACGCGCGGGAATGGCTACCTTACCTTCGCGGTTCCCAACTAGCGCCACTGTGCGACAGATTGTTTCGTCGATTGCTACCCCAGATATCCAGTAAAATGTTAAGGGGGCATTTGTATGGGCCATTGGGATGAGATTGTGCGTCCCCACGAACGGTTTATAGTACGCGTCCAGGCCGATACCACGCCACCATCGTTTCCAAGCTCCCCCGGTCCGGGTGAGCAGCGTTGTCTCACAGGTGCCGAGGAAATTCAGGGTCCCATCCGTTGTCACAAGCTCCGGGGTTCGTGATCTACCACCCGCTCACGAGAAGATCTCTAGCGCATGGGTTACCGAGGTCAGGTATCAACTGAATAGTGGCCGCAGCTTATTTTGAATGCCCCTCTTCTGGCGCAGCGAAATCTTGCGGGCCGTTTTCGTGCAAAGGTCTGATATCTGATGATGCATCCCCAAGCCGCCAAGCGGCCGACTGGGGGGGCAAGATTGCGTCATCGGCTCCACTATCGTCTTGTGTGATGCGTCCCCGTTGAGCCCCACATCGGACATACTCTGTTTGAACATATGTCTTCCGGTCGGATGAACTACACCATGTGCTCGGGTTAGGACGAATGAAGCTTTATCTTATGCGTCTTGCAGTAACTTGATAATGCAAGGCTTTTGAGATCGCCGCACCCGTACTTACTAAGCAGCGAACTGATCATCCGCGGGAGAACCTTGTCCTACTGAGACCTGTAACTTAGCCAGAGGCAAGTACTTGAAGGACAGGTCAACAACGGAGCAAGTGAACTTATATGGATGTTAGCAGATCAATTGAGGGAACTAGTCAGCTTGATACCGCTTGCGATCTGAAAGAAGAGTCGCTTTCCAAAATGCTTCCTCGATTACGAGGGGAATTTGATAGCTTAGAATTCCGGAATCTCAAGTCTTTCTCCAACCACGGGCTAAAAACTCGGTTTTGTTTTAAGCAAATCATATTAACGATAGGTCGAATACCCGTGAGATTCCAAAACAGGTATCTATCCTTAAGGGTCGGGGATTACACAATTATATATATGCGCACAAATGATGTGGGTCATCTTACCCCTATTCTAACCCCTATTTCCTAACGGAGAATTGGGTGTAGGCTAAAGTCCGTGAATAGGGATTCGCGGTCTTGGGTATTATTTTCCAAGTTAAAAGACCCAGGTTTTCTACTGTGCTTCCGCGTTATTCTTATTTCCATGATCCATTTCTTTCTTTTCTTTTCTTTTGTTTTTATTATTATTAAAAAAGGACGCCTCTACGGATGGATATCCAATGATACAGCGTTATCGATACATCACCAACAATTACGTACTAGTCAGTCAGTCCATGAATTGTGGTGTTGTAATAGTTAGCACCCTCGCATTGGTCATAGATAACTGGCTCAGCGGTATCGTTTTCGAGAGGTACGGCAACGTCATGCTACTCACCGTCAATGCGATTCGACCTCGAGGCTTCATCCGGCTTTTGCCGAGTTTCTGGGCGTGAGCACAGGAGTGGTAATCACGCGTTGGGGGTCAATACTCGACAGATATCATCGGTCGGCCAAGAACGCCCGCACGCAGCCCAATGTCAGTTAAATGTATGCTTACAGATCCTTTATATACTTGCGAAAGAAAATTTGGGGGAAGAACAGCCGTTGTTGGTCTAAATCATTACTGTTTATCTATGAGAGCGGTGCTGCCCTTCCTGCAGATGCAATCATGCTGCGTTGTATGGTTGAACTTATGTTAAGTAGTTCTGGAAGCCCCCCTGGAATAAGTCCGCCGGAATATGGCACACGTCCGTCCTGATATCCAGTCAATGCTAATAAAACAACTTCTTCCGACCAGGATCTAATCTCCACAATTCCTAAAATCAATTAGCAGACACAATCGTGCAGACATGGCGGAACATGAATCTCTCCTATGCACACATCGTGTATCTCTCCGCATATCTGTGGCCTTCGCCGTCTCCAAAATCAAGCGCAAGAAGGCGGAGAAGAAGAGGGAGCGCGCGCCGCACGCTGCGACATCGAAAGCGGGCCCGCCGGTCGGAGGTGGGGCAAGGGGCAGGGGGCAGGGGGTGGAGCGGCTCGCCCATAAACATGACGTGGTCAAGCAGCGGGGGAGATTTGCAGGGCTAGGGAGGCCGCGGAGAGGCGCCGCAACGGTCCGCTGGACCCTGATTCGCATAAGGGTGCGGCCACGTTCCGAGGACTGCGGCAGCGCGGGAGGTTGAGGAAGCGGCAGGGCGGCATCCGGAAAGGCCGTACGGGGGTATGCTGGATATTTGAGGCTTCTTTAAAAGCGGCGTTTTCGTGTTTTATCTGGAAGGTATAAACACTTTTTATTACTATGAGCTTCGCTTGCCAAGGTCAATCTAAAGCCAGGGGACAAATTGCTGCCTTTTGTGCATTTACCAAATATAGCATTTCCCTCCTTAGAGACCTGTGAATCCGTTTGAAAGCAAACCCCGCGAATTTACAGAACCGTATTATTTTCTGGCGAAACATTCCGAGAGACTTAAGCGGAGATTTCCCCCATCCATGGCCATCTTAGTCCAGCATATGCTACGTGGGGAAGTTAACTATCCTATGTCTCGCTAGACTCACCATATATATAGTACGGTAGACAAAGGTTGGAGAAGAGAACATATGGAACTACAGTAGCCGGTTGAGCAACAAACTTAATGTGGCGGCAGGGGCAGCAATCTTCCTCCGGGTAAATTCCCGTTTCGTGTTGGGGCTCCAGGTCCAGGACTCGGAGGCGGCAAAATATGCGCCTTGGATGGTGAATTACGGCCCATACCTGGTCTCCTCCGCCAGAAATGCCTCCGGCTTTGTTCAGCAGGCTGGGCATCGCTGCCAGTGTCTAGAGTCTCCCCGTATTCGGTATTTTCTTCCAAAAAATTCCACAGCCTTCTTGCTTCGTGGTGTTTCCAGAACTCCGACAGCCTCCAAGTCAGCATAGTAAAGACTAGCGTGGTAATCATCCAGCTGAGGAACGCTATGAGAGACCAGGAATACGTCTGGTTCGGCTCGAGGCCGTGTTGGAACTTTACTATATCGGTGCTGAAGATGGTCTAAAATGACGAAAAAGTAAATCAGTAGGTGCTAGGGGAGAGTGAGATGAACACGATTATACTTACAGATATGACTGATACCGGTAGGTAGATAAAGGCAATCTTTTGTAATAGGCTCATTGTAACAGCTTCCTGGAATCCCTGTTCCGTGAGCTTATACATGCGGTGATTGGTTTGGTTTTGAAGAACTTTCGAGATCTATGCAGAACAACATCAGTTGCATTGAATCTGAAAAGTAAATGACTTGGATAGATGCTTAACTTACGACACTCTCGCGAAGTTCTGCCATTGACGTGAGCGCCGAGGCGCGATTCATGATACTATCCACTTCGAGAACGAACCCATCCAGTTCATTGAGGAAACGTGCGATGTCTGCTGCGCACTCGTCCTTCCAACGTATGCTGTCGAGCTCTTTTATCTCGTCGAAGAATCGAGTCTTGTAGAAGTCGGCAAGCGAGCTCAACACTTTATGGTTACTTGAGAGACATCTATGGAGCTCCGCCGTAGTATCCATCAGATTGTACAGTTGTTGTAGGTCCGATTCAAGCACTTCCTTTGGCTGAACCTGAATATACTTGTCTGTCTAAGATATCGTCAGCTTTTGCGTTCTTATGTGGATGTTGTGGTACGCAGACTCACTAGTTGCCGGAGGTTGTCGTCCAGATCTTGCATGCAGTACGAGAAATCCCCGACAGACCAGGCTACGAGCTTCAAGTGGATGTCGAGGGACATCCCGAAACATGACTGCGGTGTAAGAAACCTTCCATCGCGGTGTTGCTTATTCATATAGACTTTGAATTCCTCTGTCCATATCTTGCTCTTGCTTCTCGCCGTTGGAGGGTCGAATTTCCTTGGACGCGTGACCGGTGCCGTTATGATCCACAACATCGTCCCCATTTCGGGGTCGAATTGATGATGAATCGATGCCTGTGGCCGGACCCAAGGTTTCTCTGCCTTTCTGTAGGTTTCGGATCCCGGAACCGCTGGTTTGCTAGACCGGGGCGCCTCTTCTTCGACTGTTCCCAGAGTGTAGCACAGCTGGATACGACGTCCGCTTCGCCCAAGCCTGTCTGATCGTAAGAGCCCAGGTGTTTTCAAGCTACTTTCGGCGCGGAATCCGCCGAAACTCATGTCAGTTGCGCCAGTCTTCGAACCAAAGAATGTGATGAAATTCAAGAAGCACGAAGAGACCTGGTGGTATGTCAAGATACGCAAGAGCATGGCCCTCGTAAGGTCGAGGCGACGAGCTTCTGAATGTGGTGTTTCGAGCAGACTATGCGCTTCAGTCAGTATCAATCACGATACACTTCTCAAAGTCTACTCACATGAACCGACATTTAGGATCAGGTTTCAGTCGTAGTCGCAACGGAGGCGGTGGTTCACGGATCGTCTCACCGAAGTATTCCCGCAAACTCTCCTCGTTTGAAATGTTCCTTACAGTTGGACTGCCTTAAGGTAAATTAGAATAGTGGGGGATAGGGACTGGGACAGTGTCAGACCTTCGTCCCCGAAGTCACGGAGGGGTACAAGGATGAAAGACTCGTCATCATCCTTATGCTCGTCTGCATTGTTGTTGCTGCGAAATAGGACCTTTTCGTGTTTGTCGAGTGCTGCCTTGTACCTATGAGACCTGTGTCGGTTTGCGTCCTCTACAAGGTTCTCAGGATACTCATTAAAGCGACGATAGCTTTCGATAAACCGCTCGGCTTCATTCATATTGAAAGATGACTGTAGTAATTATCGATTACGAGTTCCTGCAGAGTATGATTAATTACAGGAGAACATAATGAGTAAGGAACCAGGACTCCCTGCCATCTCTATCCTTTTAACCACCCGAATCAATGAAGAGCCGTCCAGTTGTGGTGCCGTTCTTGAGCAAGCTGCCTCTTGAAGGCGTTCATCCCGTGGCGAGCTGCATGAGGTCCGGGAAGGGGTATGTATAAATACATCAATTTACCGTTCAATCCAACGCAGTATGACCAGCCCCTCACGCCACATTGCGCTTGCCTACACGCCCAGGCTAACCATACCAACTTTTCAGTGGCGTGATAGGGCCTATGATCTAAGTCTCCGGTGTCAACTCGCGGTCGAATCTTTTCCCATCTCTTAGTCTATTGATTTCTTCTCTTTGCGCCTATGAAGTGTAGTCGTTAGCTCCACCTCTCAGAGGCATTCATTCGATGTGATCACTGGATGCCACCTGGGTGCAATAATCATACTATGCCATTCGTCGCAGGAAGTTATGATGCGAGCATCTTAACCACGGTTTGACATTTGATGCATATATTGAGAAGAAGTGATATTCGGATCAAATTTAAAAGTTGTTGCTCACATTGTTTAAGCCAACCGGCAGGTATATGACATAGTAGTCATTGTTGACACTCTGCATGCCACGCGGTTAGTTAAACCTCTTCGTGTTTGGTACTCTTTGGATTACTTACCACGCGTTCCGGAAATTTACCCTTTGGAAACCATCTCTTCAGGCATTCCCTTAAGTCATCCCAGTCTAACCGATAAGCGGAGACCGTTTCCATCACAAGCTCATCAGTCTTGGAATTTTTCGAGGTAAATGTCCTCCTGGAAAGCAGAGTGAGGGCCCTAATGATTCTGCCGCCGCCATGAGAATTGGCACCTGAGCTCATTTTCTATGGCATGGAGTTTAAATAGTTCTGGAGACTGACAAGTTGAAGGCAGAACACTCAGGGATGACGCGGTCCTTAAAGAACGGTTTGCACCACTGAAATGGGCTGTGAAAGCTTACTGCCATCCGCTTGATGATCTAGGAGGCCGGTGTACTGTCTAGTACCGGCTACTTGGGAAGTAAGAGTAGAGAAGACGGGGGCTGCCACAGACCAGTTGGCCGCCATGAGCACCCAATGATATACAAAATTGGCTTGCGCTATACAAGAAACTGCGCCTCGGCAGGCGCCACACTGAGCCACCACTCCCGTATTATGCGATCTAAACAGGGATATAAAGAACTATTGATCGGGGCAGCTCCCCCCCATACAGGCACGCTCTTGCAGGGAAAACACTAGCATGTCTCGACATTTTCAGGCGGCCGAAATGCTGAAGTGTTTAACGATGATGTAAAGATAATTGGGTGGGAATAATACTGCCATATCACCAGTCGCCTTATTCCATGTAACATGCAGGCATGCTATTCCCCTACAACTGGCTCGGCGGTAACCTCACGCGTAAGACCTGGTGAAGCAGGTTACAAAATGGGCGTGTACGGCATACTGCGTATCAGGCCGAACAAAGACATCCCTGTCAGGTATTCTCTAGCGCCCGGGCTAGCATTATTGCTATATTGAAATTTTAATTCATTTAGATATTTACATAATTCTCTATTAGAGTTTAGATATTAACTTACTTAATTTTCTTAAAAATCGAAAAATCGGATTTTTCTAGGTTTAATTAAAGCTAAATAATTATAAATACCTAACTAAGATGTTTAACTTACCCATACGACGTAGTACACTCGTTAGCGTTACCGTCTAAATGCTTACGTTGTTTAATTGCTTCCGAATTGAAGAATTGACCGTTATTAGTAAAAGTAATGATATCTTGTTGGCTTTATTAAAAAAGTGTTGTATTTATATGAGAAACGCTAGGTCCTGAACAGGTTAGACGAGCGGGAGCTACCTGACTTCCGATGTTTAACTTACCCATACGACGTAGTACAGCAAGGTCTCAAGTGGCCGCATGTCTGCCCCTCGAGCCTAACGGCAATCTGATCTTCGCGTTCTTTACTATGTAGCTGTTTGTGCCACTTGGAGGCTTGGACCGAGAACAACCTATTGGGAGCTCCGCCTTGTTGCCGTGTCGCGCGCTTAAAACTGAACTGGCCTTCGTCAAAAACGGTTGGACGACTTGTCAGAAGCCGCAGAATACTGAGAGTGGCTATTTGCATTGAGGGGTTTCCCAACTGGTGCACCTACATGTTAGCGGCTTGGGACCCAGTGCTCCCGGGATGCGGATCGAGATCCTGTTGAATACAAAGGACATATGGAAGAACTACATATCCGGTCCCATACCCGAGCATTACAAGAGCTCAATCTTCAGGAAGGTCGACTACACATGTTTTCGAAGTAAAATACGGCATGAAACTCGAAAGACACGAAGAATCCAGTATTCCACTAGAGCATCCCACGATAGCTCCGGTTATAGTGCAGTTCAAATTTTCGAGCGAGATAATGCCTCGAACAAAGTTGCCGCGTTGCTGGATGGACCATAGGGTGCTCAATGAGCTCTGCTGTCAGTCATCCTCTGGAAAGGCTCGGTAACGGGGCGATAGACTCCTCGCTACTCTCATATGTCGAAAGTCTGCAATGGATGGCTTGCGGCCCTGTGAAGCCCTTTGAGCACATCGGTCGGGAGCCATTATCCGCGAGCGTCAGCAGCAGCGTTTGCAGGTACATGCCGACACAGACAGCGGCCTTGGCACCGCCTAGGTCGGCGCGATCATGTCCACCGTCGGGTCGAAGCACCGGGTGTTGCCGCAGCAGGGCCGCGCGGCGCCCCGCCGTGTCAAGTACGTATGCATTGATGCCTTGCATGCCTTATATACTGGTATTCGAGCCTAGACCGACCAAAACCAAAGTCAGTTGTAGTTGACGTCGCCTTAATGACATAAGTCACTGGTTACCGACGACCAGCACAGTTTGCCAGCAGTCTGTGGGTGTCCTTTCATCCTGGATGCACATTCAAAAGTACTCGGTACGAGGCAGTACGCCAATCGCCAATCCGTGGCAAAAAGGTAATTAAGCAATCATAAACGCCATTTTCACGCGACTTGATATGCCTAATCTGAGTCATTAGTTTTCCACTCGCCTCTGCTGGACGTGTAAATACCTGGAGAGCTTCGCACTCAATCGGCACATCTCGTACTTCGGCCTATATGAGTCAACACAGGCAACTTACCTAACGACAAGTAGCGCAAGGATGAAGTGGACTATTAGAGAGGGACGATAGAGGCGATCCCGGGAGAGCGAAGCCTCGATGCGATAGATGCGGACTCCATCTTCTGGCGCAGGATCCGAAGGCACATTGGACTTGGGGGCAAGCGGAGACCAGGCAAAAGGAAGACGTGGCCATTTTAGGGTTGCGCTGACCTTAATGAATGGTGATGACCGCGGATCGTTGTAGCGCCAGCATACCTATCACTAATTCTAGAAATCCGGAGGTTTCCTCCGGAAGAGTGGGACCCCCCTATTCGAGTTGGCAAATACTAGGAAATTTCTTCCGTATCCCTCAATATCTTTCAATTATTCAACCCTCGATTAATTATGGTAATAGCGCGTCAACTCGTGAAAGCCTGGCCCAATAAAGCGGTTATTCCCGATCATATATAACCCAAAACACTCCCAAGCAGTTGCAGGAAGTCCATAGCTTCTGTCAAACCTAGGCAAACCAGCTAGGCCTTGGCTTAGGTAGAGCAGCTACTAGTGGAGATTTATTTTATATTTCCAGCACCCCTTTCTCTGTTACAGCTGTTTTAAGTGTTTTTAAGGAGGCTTCACTGCCCTCTCTTTCTAGCTAGGGCCTCTTAGAGGTCAACCTGATAATGTCTTCTTCTTCAGCTGCAAATGCTTCAGTGTGTCATGTCAGGGTCTCACAGCTTCGATATAGCAGAAATCGACGCACCTTGGATTCCTTCATTCTTGGTTGAGTCTACGCTATCCGTTTTCCCATACGTATCCTTCCAAGGTAACCTCATTCCGTATCACGGAAAGCCTCACCTACCGTCTCAATTTCCTACAGGTTAAATTTCTAGACTCCTCGTCTCCCTCGTCGCTGTTGCTCATCATCAATTAGAGTCCATGGGACCTTGGTGGGCTTTTCGGTGCGCTCTTTGGGATTCACATGCTGCTCAAACGGTACTCTCTCTCTTGAGCTCCTCCGAGAGCCAGCTAGTAAGCTGAGGGTATAGGCGCCGGAGACCGATCAAGGTGGGCGTACCGTATACCGAGCGAAACCAGCTCTCTCTCTACGGTGACCCTCCTGGCCATCGTATCTCAAACATCCCTACTCCTTAGCTCGTGCTGGGCCTTGGAGATAGCATGTATTAATAATATCTGGCTTTGAGATGCCCTTCTCGTCAATGCCTTTTCACTGATGCGGATAGGTTTTTCCATAGACGTTTCTGTTTCTCTGACACCTCAATCAAACCAAGGAATCTAAAAACGCGCCATAACTGTCGTTAGAGAATTAATACGTTTTAATCCGTTCGGTCACCCCCGTTCGCGCTAGCCTTTACGTAGACGCTGTCGCTGAACGCTAAGGCGGGAAGGCTTAAAACCTAGGTACATAGGTCTGGAAGACGATCGGGTTTGAAGTCCTGCAAAAGTCAGCATGTGTGCACGATTAGTAGACTCCTTATAGACTATCAACCGCAAGCCCATAGCTACAGTGGCACCATGTACCCGCCGTGTGTCACAGCTAAGAGGTATGATTCTCCCGGACGTCGCATTCTCCCTGGACGGATTAACGACCACAGGCTCAAATCCTCTTGGCTGCTTACGGACTCCACAGTCAAACTTACGGGTATCCACTTGTCCAAGGCCGAAATCTGCGGTAAGGCTGATGGTATCGACGGTGGGAAGACACTGAGCGGCATGCACCTCCACCTTGTCCTGCCCCCTAAACCGCCGTACTGTAGTGCAATCCCTATTGTATGAACCTGATCGGATGGGGGCGCCCTCTTCCAGGTACC
Organism: Monosporascus sp. 5C6A; assembly: GCA_004155035.1. Taxonomy (NCBI): domain Eukaryota; kingdom Fungi; phylum Ascomycota; class Sordariomycetes; order Xylariales; genus Monosporascus; species Monosporascus sp. 5C6A. The sequence continues at coordinate 88,065 of QJOB01000074.1, read as the reverse complement.
AGGCTTTTCACGGAGCCGGCCAAGATCAGAAGAGAAGGCGTTGATGAAAATGCGTTGTCCGCATCCCGGTCTTCGGCCGTTGAGGGCTAAACTTCGCCGTGCGGCCGGCTGTCGACGTGGTCAGAGAGATGGACAATAGCACACCCCGGCAACGCACGTGAAAATTGATGCCGAGCTACCGGAGCAGGCGCGGGCACATGTCAAGTTCACCCAGGAGTTCTTTGGTGTCAATCCGTCGTAGGGGTGTACCGATTCCTCGAGATACATGATGGTCCGGACCTGAATGTGCTCCGGCTACGGAGCGCGATAGGGGCGAAAACCGGTTGCTATCAAAGGGGAGGATACATGTAGAGCAGGTCCGCCGGAGAGAGAGATGGGCGGGTTCTAGGCGCAATACGGTGGCACTGGTTAAGAACCAGATGCTGGGCGGTACGTTGAACAAAAGCTTCGAAAAGGTAGAAGAATAAGATAAAGAGCTGAGCAAGAATCGAAATTTATAATCACCGCTCCAGTAGTCTTCCAATAACAATGGGCGGAAATACATAGCTAACCTGTCACAGTTAGGCTGATCGCGAGAAAGGTTGCATAAGGCGTCTAAAGTTTAAATTGTCTTGATTGATTCCAGGTTCTGGGGAGTAGCGACTAGAAAGCTTTATATATAGTGTGGGAGCCCGGGGACAATGTAATTCCGGGGTGTCTACGGTGGGCCTTGATGACTAACCAAGCTACCCCTTTTCCGCAACGTAACCTTTACCCTTTACCTAGAATTGCTTGTTACCTCTTTCTGTAGCAATAGGAAGCCACTTTGACCCTTACATTTGCACTTGCCGCCCTTCCTCCAAGCTCTCAGTTTCGGTCGATCTGTCCTGAAAAATAGGACACCCGCGGATCTACCTCCATCCGCGCCCATGAACTGACGAATTGAGAGCGCTTGCGATATCATGGGGACCTTGACATGGAGCTTTTATTTTTAATTTCCAACTTTTAAAGCATGGAACGGATTCCTGCTAGGCAGTATGTCGAGCCGCCAGGGCAATCGCCGAAGCGAACATGCCTGCCTCGGCGGTGGCATCAATAACCATAGCGCCCCAAGCTAAACATCCATCGTAAACTACGCCCAATCATCCATCGCCCTTCTCAATCAGTTAGTCTCCTGTGTACTGGACGGCTGACTGTCCCCTCTCTGTTCAGCCTCTATCTTGCGTTCCAGGAATTTTGCTTCTCCCTTCGAGAAATTTTTGACAAAGGACTGGCGGAACTCTACGTGCACACTGCGGACCCGCTCCGGAGACTGACCAAGTACTATGCACAAGGGATTGTCGGTAGGTCCTTCGTCTGCAATGGAGTTTTGCGTAGTATCATTAGTAAGAGATTTCACTGACTCTGTCCAGTTCAGCTTACAGACGCCCTGTTACCACGCGCAAAGTACAATTTTCGATTTGTACTGGCAGAACACTTCAAGGACGGCTGAGCGACTGAAGCTGCTCGGCGAGATGGGCCATTTCGCCCAATAAATTGCCATCAAGGAACAAGTTGACAAAATCGGCTCCGGTTGCTCTCGCCCCCCCGCCCCTCTACCCCTCTCTCACCGTCCGCCTAGATGACAGAATATGCTAACTAGCGTCCGCAGATCTCAGCCACCTGTCCAAGCAGCTGGAGGGTTCTGGCCCGAGTATGTAGACAGCCACCGTGGGCCAGGCTGACAGCCATCATCTGGTTGGATTCACTTACGCGTGTCCCGGTTTCTAACCGCTTGTACATATCTCCATCTACTTTATGATCAATTGGGAGTTTCCCGCTTGGGTATGTAGAAGGGCAATACCGACAAGGCTTTGACCGCGCCGAGTCTCGGTGCCTTTACCCCGACCGCTTATCTAGCCTACTAACCACGCTTAAAGAACTCCGTCTACACTCCGAGCAGCAGGAGAATTCCCGCCTGGGTACGTGCTTGCTGCATGAATTATGCCAAGCGCATTGTGGACTCGATAATAGTCTGACTTTATCGCCACCTCCCATTTAGCTCAGGCTCAGCACCTCGTGTCGGATCTCATTGACGTATGGGACGATGAAGTGGGCGACCTCGAGCATGAACTCCAGCTCTGGGACACGCTCCGATTCTCCACGGAGCTTAGATACCACTGGAGCCATAATGGTATCCTATACTCCCTGCTCGACTGGCGCAGACTGTGCGACAACTCGCAAAACCCCATCTTCTGGATCTGCTCTGAGAGCAACGGCCGGCGGTCTTTGATGACGGAATTCTCCATCAACCTGGTCCGGGTGTGCCAGTCGCAGGGACAATTCGTGACGTTCGCGTTCTGGGACCGTCCGTACGGCGTGGAATGGACGCCTACGCAGCTCCTTAAGCAACTGGTAGCACATATACTGAATCAGGAGCCGAACATAGTCATATCTGGGCCGTCCGTTTTCGACCTGAGGCGTTTCCGCAACGCAACTAGCTTCGACTCGGCCTTTCGTCTTCTGCAATCGATCATCGCAATGCTTGACTCGATCGTGCTCGTCATCGACCGCATAGACCTCTGCACCCCGCATCCGGACCCCGCTATAACCAGCAGCAGGCAGCCATTGTGCACGCATTATCTCTGCTTGTCAGGACGTATCCGAAGAGTCTAAGGATTCTCGTCTCCTCCGTTCAGATCTCCGGCCCGCAGATGCTTTCTGGTATGCCCACCAGCTTTGCAAGGTCAGCACCAGAAGGCGGCCGCGCAGGAGCAATGATGATTGGTCTCTCCGGAGGCGACTTGTAGAAGACGACCATATCGATGACGATGCCGACGACCACAAGCCCTCAATGCGACGGCCGGTCCTGCCCCCAAATCCCCGCGCCCCCTGCCAGCGCCGGATACGACATTGGCGTGGTGCGAAACCGGCTCATTCCGTACGTGTGAGGCTAGCACCGCTGCCACTTGGTCCGCGAAGTCTCGCCTACCAACGGTAGGAGTGTAACGCTCAGAACGTGGCTATCTATGTACATTATAAGAGTTAAGGCGCTGTAATGGTGATGGCGTATGGGGTTAGTAGCTGAGTATGTTCCGCCTAGCCCCTTGCCGAGGGGTCAGTAAGGGGTTCAAATCCTATATGTAGGAGTCCGAACCAGCTGCAGATCCAGCTCTCTGTTTCTCCTGGACAAGATTCTTTATTTGAGTGGGAGGTCTCGTCACCTCATGCTACATCTCCTAGTCCACAATTCTAGGCGACGTCGCAGAGTATCGCGGAGCCCAAGCTCACTGCTAATTGCCTTAAGCAACGACTGCATGTATTCCTATTGGTATGAGATACAGAGGTAGAAAAGCGGGTCCCCTAAGTGCTGCAACCCTCACGCACGAGGGGCTTCCACATACCCCAAACAAGAAGCGGTATTGCGCGGCAGGGTGTCACCTCCTGTTGGGCGGGTGGAATGGGAACAGGTCCGGCCCGTCAGCGGGCCCAAAAAGCTGTCAGAGCAGATGCTGAGCAAAAGACCGCGAATCGTCTTCTGTTTCGTCTCTTCCTAAGCAAACATGACGTCGGGCCAGTCGCCGGAACGAGACCAGGCAACTTTCGACTTAAGCTCAACCATCTTTACTAAATTTCTGTTGCTTGCTGAACTCGCTTAGAAATCGGGTCAGCTCCCCCGGCCCTAGGTACGGGAGCGAGTATATAACGAGGCTGCTGCTCTGCAGCCCATTGCCATCAATGCGTATATCCGCGTCCAAGTACGCGTCGATTCATGATTAATCGCTGCAAGTTATTCAACGGCAGTAAGTACCGCTGTCCATTTCCAAGGTGAAGGCGGCTAAGGCTTCCCGCTTGAATAGTAAATGAACAGATCGTTTAGCCCCATCAACTAAATTTTCCCCACAGTTGAAATACCAGTTCCGTGTCCTTTGGCCGCAAGTATCTCCTCGAGATGTCGTGCGAAGGCGGCGTGGGCTTCACGAACCCTGACATTGCAGGTCTTAGGGTAAGCAATAAAAGATCCGCCTCCTTGAGCTATATATAATCTTTAGAACTTGAGGTAATTTGGGCAGATAATCATCTCGTTTGCTATTCAAGCTGGCATCTCTCTCATACTCTCGGTGTGGGCCTGGTACCTGCATGAGCGCAAGTCCGCTTCACCAATCCCTGGTGGTGGGCGTCTTCAGCGAAATGGAGATGATAGTTCCAGAAATATTCAAGCCGACAAGAAGACAGTTGTCGAAAAGACACTGGCTACTGTCAGCGACATTCAAACTGTCAATGGTGAGTGGGACTATTCTGGACCGGATTAACTACCACGCACTAATATATGTCCTAGGAATTGCCCTGTTGGCAGCAGCTCTAGCACAATTCCAGACTTTGGACTTGTATCATTTTCATATTGTCTATGACACAGTAAACTTCACCGCGTGAGTTCCTCCGCCATGCTAGTGAGTGTCTTGGTTGCCCATCATCTGAATACTCAGTGTCTCCTTCTGTGCGGCTCTCGTGAATCTTTTCGGCAATGTGGAGGACGGGAAGACTCCACGCCTAGCCGCGATTGCAGTCTTCTCAGTTTTTATCTCGGATTTTCTCTCATTTTCTGCCGTGCTCTCGACGAATGGGACGAATACGCGGCCGGTCGGTGCTATATTACGACAAATATATCATACACGGCAGCCCAGCATCCTTACGCTGACAAAGTTTACGTTGGCGTGACTTGCCTTTTCCTATTTCTGATTCTGATCGCTGCTCTGCCCCCATGGTGGGACTTGCAACTGCCAATTATAAACACCAGCATCAGGGAATTAACGGACTTGAAGAAGTTATTGCGAAGCTTGAAGTCAAGCGGAAAATATCCGAGAATCACTCACTACTTGGACATAGTCCTGTCTCTTGTAGACCTAATTCCGGCTGAAGTGCTTAGTTCGTCCGCACCTCTACGTCTTTTTATTGACGACACATACTGGGACAACCTTACACGGAATAGGCGGCAAATCGCTATCCTTTGCCCACTTATCTTCCAGTATCCTCTTCACTTATATATGATCTTTACCACGAGGACGTGGAACGCCAGACTCCTAGAAGGAGATTCGGAGGATACATGGGGATTTGGTCAGATCGTTCCTCTTGTATTACTAGCACCAACGATCCTGCAGTGCATTGGAACAATCAACGGTAAGTACTATCCTTACGAGGAACTACCGATGCACAACTCACTCCAATAAAGAGTATCGAAAACTCGCCATGCCCCCAACATCAGGTCCAGATATCGAGCTTGGCCACGGAAACAGTGTCAACCTTGCCAACAGGATCAATTAAAATAGCAGTAACAAGAGCTGCTGCCGCAGGTGCTGGCTGGTGTGCAGCTGCGAAGAGACCGCCCATTACCCCGGTGGAGCTGAGCGCACCGTCTTGTCGCCAGAGGTGGTGACAAGCGAAATACATTATTGCCGCCGCTTTGGGGCACTGACCAGCTGGTGTGCTGGCGTGCAGTGATTGCGGCTATCAAATAACCGGCTACGAAGCGGGTCGCTCGAAGTAGATATGCAGGCGCTATGAATAGATATAAGTATGCGAGCCAAGAGCGACACATATTAACAGTGAAGCAGACGGATAGATGACAAATCAGCTGTGCGGACTCCATACCACCTCAGCGGCATAGGGGACTTAATTTCTTGATTTCCCGGACCGATCCGTTGAGATATCATTTTCTGTACCCGTTTGTCGTTTCCCCTCATCTCGTTCTGCGCTACGACGTACGTCGGGTGATAACCGAGTGGATGTGATCCCGGCTACGGCCACCGTAGGGTTGAATTCCCGTCATAAAACCAATATCGCTGCCGAACCCTCGGGGCCAAGGGCGGGCACGACAAGTCTGCCCCAAGCCACGAACGTAGAGCCATCACCCAGAGCAGCGATGTTTGCGTCATAGCTCATTAGCCTATCTTGGCGACTACGGTGCCTGACAAGCCACCTCGCATGGCGTTCCCCGGCTTATCGCGACTTTATGGACCTTACTGTAAGCTTCTGACAAGTTGCTTGCCACAGCTCGTGGAACGCTAGGGTGGTTCTCGTGAACCGAAGACTGAAGCGATACGGAATGAGGTTAACCTGAGTTTGGTTGTGCCGTACCCCGCTGTGGACAAGCACCAGGTGAAATTATTTGGGGTCGGTTGGTCCAGGTTACAACGGTCTATCTGTGCTATTAGATCGTGCATTGAAATAATTGGGGGCCACGATACTCTAGCAGGCATAGCAGACATTAACGCCGAATCCGCCTGCCGGATAAGTTGGGCCAACGACTAGCTAGTGCTAGGACGACTACTAAAGTCACTTTAGTAAAGTGACGCCTTTGCACGGATGAATTAACATGCCAGATATCGTCCATACATACTCACCCCACGAGCACTTGGACTTGTGAAGCCCAAGAGAGCATGAGTAAGTAGCCTCATGCGGGCTCAACTATCAGGAGCGCCGACTGCTCGTTGCACACACGCAGACAGTCTCAGTCTCGGCCGTCCTGTCGGATCCATCCGAGCCATCTGATCCGAATCTCCTTGGGCCTGTGGCTAGATGCGCTTTAGTGCTTGAACTCGGGTCTCACATGCGGGCGAATCACCAATGGCCACTTAGCGAACGATTTGTAATTCCTTCGAGGAGGGCACCAGAGCCTCAACGTCGTTAGTCATGTATGGCTGTAACTGTGCGTGTTGCCCTTCCTTTATCTCCGCGTCCTTTACCGTTCTTGGCCCGAGATAAGCCACACGGGTCATACAAATGGGCCCGCTAGTTCCTCAATGGCAAGTGGATCTAGGTTCCCCAACCTTTTCCCCAACCAGCTCGAGTTCTTGGCAAATTGGGGGCACGACGTCGACAAGGGAACTATTGGCCTCGGGAACGGAGGCAAGGGAGGGTTGCATCCAGTCTAATGCAATATGAACGGGAAAAACATGGCTTGGCCGGTTTACCTGCCTATCCCGAGAGGAAAAGCTTGGTGCGAAGTATTTTTCTTACCAAGGCGCACGCACTCGAAAGAAGCAGAAAGTGGTTTAAATCGCCGACAATAGCCAGTAGTAATGCAATTAATCCTCACCTCCACGTGGCGCTGGTTCGCCGCATCGGCGCGGCAGGGTAACATCGCCCTGACGAATAGAAGTACAGCCATGTCTCTCCGCTCCGTGCCAAGAGGAGACCCTTGACCGGAGAAGCAAGGGTTCATGATGTGATCTTCAATTCCTTGGGTGCGCTGCGTGCGGAGTAATGCTCAGCGGCTCCATCGAATAATTCCAATTCCTTCGTTTCCCCGTGCAGTTTATTCATGGCCCCCTGCCGGCGAGTATTTAAAGTCCTTCCCATACGCCCGGATTCGCGGGTGTCGGCCTCCGCACCTGCACCTGTCGCTTCGACCTTGGCATTCGTTATAAGTGCCCTTGCGCCGCTTATCCCTGGTCTCGCGGTCTCTCTCTTTTGGCGTTTCTGTCTTCAAAAATACCTTCCTTTCTGTTCAGGCCGAAGAACTTGGAGCGCTGGGTTTTCCCCGAGCTGTGGAGTAACTTCGACACCATGTCTGAGAAGGGCGATGCGGAACAGGGCTTGAACGGGCCTATAAAGGGATTCGACGCCGAATATGAGCGGAGTCAACAGCTCGCTCAACTGCCGGACCCAGACATAGGCAAAACGGATGAGGAGAGGAAGGCTATTGTTCGTGATACTGCACAAACTAAAGAATCTTTGCGTTGTCCGACGATACTAAACCCCATTCGCAGGACAAGAAGCTGATGTGGAAGGTGGATCTTTGGATCGTGCCCTGGCTTTCTCTGCTGTGAGCTCCCCCGCACATGGTTTAGGGCAGGTTACCGGAACTCCGTTGGCTGATATGTTTGCTAGCTACCTGCTCTCGTACCTGGATCGAACCAATATCGGCAACGCGCGACTCGCCCATATGGAAGAGCACCTCGGGATGGAAGGGACGGACTACAACAACGCGTTGACCATCTTCTTCGTCTCCTACGCTGTCGTCGAGCCGATAACCAACGCGCTACTCAAGAGGCTGACGCCCCGCATCTTCTTCACCGGCATCATCATACTTTGGTAAGCAGCGTCGGTCATACTTTTGGTCCCCAGCTTGTTCCTCATGATTGTGGATGGACAGCGCTAGTTCGCACCTTGGGCGATACAAGTTGTCTTAACAGCCGAGGCAATTGCTGACTACACATACGCTCAGGGGTCTGATCATGACCTTTATGGGTCTCGTGACATCGTACGGGGGTCTCTTGGCCGCGAGATTCTTTCTTGGCGTCGCTGAGGCCGGCCTCTTTCCTGGTGAGCTTACGAAGGTCCCGCAACCACCTTTTCGCGGACTAGCTCGCTTACTGAGTAATCATAGGCGTCAACTACTACCTCTCATGCTGGTATAAGAGCTCGGAGCTCGGCGTCCGGAGCGCCGTGTTCTTCTCGGCCGCCGCCCTGGCTGGCTCATTCGGAGGTTTACTGGCGGCGGCTATTGCGCTCATGGACGGTGTCGGCGGTAGGCCGGGATGGGCTTGGATTTTCATCATTGAGGGTATCGCCACGACGCTGGTGGGCTGCGTCTGTTGGTGGATGGTGTTCGACTGGCCGGATACGGCCACATTCTTGACTCCCGAGGAGCGTATCCGCGTGCAGCGCCGCCTCATTCTGGACCGCCAGGGCTACTCGGCCCAGGACAACGACAAGCGTCACATGTACGAGGCCGCCAAGGACTGGAAGACCTATGGTTACATGGTTATCTACAGTGAGTCAAATCCCCCTCGGCTCGCCTGACCCGTACCCGGATTTGTCGCATGCGCGCTCGTTCCTGTTTAACAGCGAGACACCACGCTTCCTGATCCCCGCAAACTATTTGCTGACGTGATGGACACCAGTGGGATGTCTCACTCCTCTGTACGCCTTCAGTCTCTTCCTGCCGACGATCATCGGCGCTATGGGTTACGCAGGCACGAGGGCCCAGCTTCTTTCCGTCCCTCCCTACGCGTGCGCCGCCGTCTGCACCGTCGCCGTGGGGTTCCTGGCCGACCGCACGCGCATGCGGGGCTACTACAACATCGGGACGGTCCTCGTCGGCATGGTCGGGTTCGTCATGCTACTGGCGACGGCGGACCCGCGGGTGCAGTACGCGGGGACGTTCCTGGGGGCCGTCGGCATCTACCCGACCATCTCCAACACGCTGTCGTGGGTGGCCAACAACACCGAGGGCGCGCTGAAGCGCGCCGTCGTGCTCGGCATGGTCGTCGGCTGGGGCAACCTCAACGGCGTCGTGTCCTCCAACATCTACATCACGCGCGAGAGGCCGCGCTACTGGTCCGGCCACGGCGCCGTCCTCGGCTACCAGGCCCTGTTCCTGTTCGGCGGCTCCGTCTTCATGCACTTCGCGCTCCGCGCCGAGAACGCCAGGAGGCGCTCCGGCAAGCGCGATCGCATGCACGACGGCCTGACCGAGGAGGAGAAGTGGATCAAAGGCGACAGGCGACCCGACTTTATCTACACTCTGTAGATAGACCGGTCGGAGGCGTGGTGTTTTGTGTCTACGAAAGTGCGTGGGGTATCTCCGGGGTCTCTATAATACTTAAGCCGATAGATATACTCTCTGAATAGACGGTCGTTGGTGCCGGCTGGGAAAACCTGGTCCTTGTTCGGAATCCCAGCGTCCTCTCACGGTCTCGGCTCGCTCTTACCTAGGCGCAACTAGATTATACCGAGAGCCGGATTTCTCAAAGATCTGTAAGTTTCAAATAGTATAGGCTAGGCCGCTCACCTGCCGTCAGCTCCGTCACCGCGTAGCCTGTATCAAGCGCTGTTTGTATGTTCTTCGAATGCGTATGCATTTATATCAGAGTTTTAGGGATTGGTGAGGAAGGAGCCTGCCCCTTTTTCGCGCGATCTTAAGTTGCGCGTATCTATAGCGAGGACTGATGGTAAGGCACAATATGTTAGAACAGGGGTTGGAATAATCAGGGGTAAGACGTCCCACACCCCTGTATATATATCCAGTTGTGTAGTCCCAAAGCCTTCGGGCAGGTCGCTTCGCATGAAAACTAACGGACACTAAATCTATCTTTGACACGTTACTCGATAGAATATGACAGAACCGGAAACATGTAGATTCAATCTAACGCCGGTTTAGTACCAAGAGCGACCCGTCTCTGGATGTAGACTCGGTTCCTCCACCCCTCTATTGGCGTAGATTCCAGAGCTAGAAATCCCCTTGGAGTGATAAGTTTCCCACATATCCCGCCTCGAGATTCCAGTAACCGGGCGGCAGCAATCATAGGTCTTTCTTTATTGTAACGTGTACGGCATATCTCATCGTAATATTGTCTATCAAGACCGTCAATACTTCTTTCTACCGCCAACGCCAAATGTCCAGTCTGCATAATCCCTTGCGTCTTTGTCTCGCCTTGTCTAGGTAGCTGGGCTTGTATACAAATACAAATACGGATAGGAATACATCTACGCCAACGTCTTGACATCGCCCTCCTTGAGCTTCCCGGCGCCGACGAGGCGCTTGACCTCGTCGCTCCAGACGGCCTTGATCTCGTCGGCGACCTTGAGGCCGTTGAGCTTGCCGGCGAGGGCGGCCATCTCGTCGGGGTCGATCTTCCCCTGGACGAGCTCGACGTCGGACAGGACGGCGTCGATCTGGGCGGCGGAGGCGTCGGCGGCGGCGGCGGCGAAGTAGTTGGCGTCCTTGACGGAGCCCTTGAGCACGCGCTTGTTCTTCTTGACGGCGTTCTTGGCGGCCTCCTTGGCCTTCTTCTGGGTCTCGCGGTCGGCCTTGGCCTTCTCCTCGGCCTCCTTGGCCGCCTGCTCCTCGGCGTCCTTCTTCAGGCGCGCCTCCTCCTTGGCCTTGCGCTCGGCCTCCTCGCGCTCGAACTTCTTCTTGTTCTTGGCGGCGTTGGCCTGCTGGCGGAAGCGCTTGATGCGCTCGTCGCCGGCGCTCGCGTCGTCGAGCAGCTTGCGCAGGCGGGCGTTGTCCTCGGCCTTCTTCTTCTTGCGGGCGTTGGCGTTCTTGCGCTCCATGTGGCGCTTCTGGTCGCGGTTCTCGTTGTCGTCGGGCACGTCCTCGTCCAGGTACTCGAAGGACCGCCACGAGTCGAAGTTGTACCAGAAGTTGTAGAAGGCCTCGACCTCCTCCTTGGTCGAGTTCTCGTCGCCGAACTGCGGCACCGGCTGCTGCTTGCTGAACCGCGACTCGGCCTTGAACACGCGGCCCCAGAGCTTGTAGTAGTTGCCCTTCTGGAGCTCCTTCTTGGTCGGCGGGTCCACGTCGGCCTTGTCGTCCACCGAGTCGAACTGCCGCCGCTTGACGGGGTCGAGCAGCACCTCGGTCGCCTTCTGGATGCACTTGAAGAAGTTATCGTCCTCGACGCCTCCCTGGGCGGCCTTCTTATCGGGGTGGTGCTTGAGGACCTTCTTGCGGTGGGCGCGCTTGATCTGGTCTTCGGTGGCCCTCCATCTGTACTTGGACAGGCCCAGAACCTGGTAATGGTCTTGCGACTGTAATTGATGAAATCAGTGACCCTGCCCTCAAGATGAAACCTCTAGGTACGTGGGGTACTCCTCGTTTGCCTCCTTACCTTCCAGTCCTTAGCCTCACGCTGCAGCATCAGGGGATCCTCGGGCTCGCTGACATCGCTATCGTCGTCCTTCTCGATCTTCTTGGCGCTCTCCTGGGCCTGGATGCGGTCGTCCTCGGAGAAGGTGCGCTTGTGCCTGGCACGGCGGGCGTGGGCGAGGAAGTGAGGTCCCACGGGCTCGATGGTGCGCTGAGTGGACGCAGTGATGGAGCCGATCGCGTTGAAATCCTTCTCGGCCGACCAGCCCTCGGGGAGGGAGGGAAGTGGTCGGGTTACTACCGTCGCCGAAGCCATTTTCGTGGCCGGTGAAGTGGCGAAATGCTGCTACTGCCTCCAAGAAAAAGGTTTGTCGAGGATGAGAGCATGAGTGGAAGTAACGTGGGGCAGTCAACGATTTTTTGGATTTACCCTTTTTTTATTTTTATTTTTTTATTTTTTGGAACCTCGAGTCCAAAAATGGCAGAGGCCAGGGAAGGAATGTGGGGGTAATGATTCACTTACGGTACGTAGCGAATCAGCCACAGCGCCACAACGGATACAAAGTACAAGCCACGATATTTTTCGACTTGCATGTGCAAGAACCTCGACTTTTCCATCGTGACTTTCTTGACGATCCGGATCCATTCTCGGGTTACTCGGTACCTATACATAGGACGACCCGATAGGTGCAATCCCAGCGCATTATTTTCTATGAACTTATAAATCCGTCCTATATACCTTATACCCACCGGCCCAGCAATGGCCGCCATCCCAGCATACAGACACCTGCTGCGCTCGGCACGCAAAGCCTTCCAAGGTACATGAATACCTGCGACTCGAGCATCCAACCCGAGCCGCTCCCCCCCCGCTGACCTTGAGGAAACAGGCGATGACAGAGTCCTAACGGCTGCGCGGGCGGCGATCCGCGACAACTTCCGGGCGAAGGCCTCGCTGGCGCCCGGCGACCCGGAGACGGCGGGCGCCATTAAGCGCGCCGAGGAAGTCGCCGTGTTGCTGCGGCACAACGTGGTGCAGGGGCGCAGGGAGGGAGATCTGTACAGTAGGTGATGTCACGTCTGTCTTGGTTTATCTATCTCTCTGTGTGCTTTCTTACACGGCTCGTTCATGCGGGCTGGATGGCTGTATTGGGATGTTACGGAGTTTTGTATAGTTACTCGGTTGGACGGTCAGTTAATATGGGGGGAGTGATTTATTACTGCATGCTGATGGGGAGGGTTGACGAACAGAATTACGGATACACGAGGACACCGAGCGCGGCGACAATGACACCATCAAGATGCCCAATGGGAACAAGGTCAAGATCGACGGCAAGACGTGCTGCTCTTAGTCGACGATGGATGATGCGACGGAACGATGCCAAGACGTAGTGAGCCGGTGGATGGGGTGCCCAGTCTCTGATGGGACTTGTATTATATTATACCGCGAATGATGATACCCTGTGTACCAATAGAAAAGAGCATGATCAAAGACCTGCCTCTCTCCCGAGCTGCAACCGCAAAACGTTTTATGATATCCCCTAGCCGGAAACCATTGTGCAACCCTCGCTCGGAACGCCGTTGATGCAGTGAATATGTAAAACATGCAGAGCCCCTTTTAATCACCGGCCAAACTGGCATAGTTGACATCGTCTGCGCCCGGAGGAGGCGCGATAGCAGGCACGCTATCGACATGCCCCTCTTGCGGCGCACCCCCCTGCCCCGGCGCTCCCTCAATCGCCCTCCTACCCTGCTGCTGCTGAGCGCGCCTCTGATCCGCGAATGCCGACCGGCCGTCGCGACCCATGGCGGCCCTCTCGTCCTTGTTCATGGTGCCGACGGCGCGCGGCTGCGACCAGCGGACGCGGAGGGGGCAGCCGGCGATGACGGCGCGCCCCTTGCAGGCGGCGGCGGCGCGCTCGGCCGCCTCGCGCGTCTCGTAGTTGACGAAGGCGCAGTGCGACATGTGGCTGCAGACGAGGCTCTTGATCTTGCCGTGCTCCTTGAAGAAGTCGCGGATCCGGTACTCGGGCAGGTCGTCCTCCACCCCCGTCACGAACAGGCTCGTGATCGACCGGTCCGCCGGCGGCTCGTAGTCCTTGGGGCCCGGCGGCAGCTGCGCCGCGCTCGGGAATGGCCGCCCGCCGCCCCTGCCGCCGCCGCCACCACCGCCCGGTCGGGCGCCCGCCGCTGCCGCTGCGCGCGAGTCGCGTGTCCGTATCGGTCCCGGACCCCCCACACCGGCTCCCACCGCCGGGTTTCCTCCCGTAGCGCTCCCGCTTCCGCTACCCTCGGCGGCCCCATCCTCGATGGCGCGTCCCTTCCTGAAGTACGGCTTGCTGGTGGCCAGCCGCCTGAGCAGCTCGCGCGCCTTCTCGTCGGTCTTCTCGTACTCCTCGGTGCCGCCGCGGCCCTCCTCGATGGCGCGCTCGTTGTTCTGGGCGAAGTACTCGCGGTTGATCTCGCTCGAGGGGCCGGGCGCCACCATCTTGAGGGCGGCGTCGCGGATGGTGATGGGCAGGCCGAACGACAGGTCCAGCATGCACGTCTGGCAGCAGTTCTTGAGGCGCGCGCACGTGAGGCAGATGTTGGTGCGCTTCTTGCGCCCGTGCGCCCGGTCCGCCGCCCAGCTGAACACCGTGAACGGCCGCGTGCACACCTTGCACTCCGCGCCGTAGTCCTCCTTCAGCATCTTCACGTACGGGTTCGCCGGGAGGCAGCTCTCGCAGACCGATGGGAAGTCGGTCGATTCCCAGCCCGACCGGTTGAGGTCTTGTTTTATCTGCGGCGGCATCGTGGTGGCTTCTCTGTGGTAGGCTTGTCTCGCCGCGGATTGAAAGGCACGACGATGACGTGGATGTAGGGGGAAAAAAAAGGTGGATTGAGTGATGGATTAAATGGCCGTGAAGCTGGTTGGCGAGATTTTGGGGAGTGTAACTGGATCAAGCTCTTGATAATCAGATAAATTGTTGTGGCGGTGCATTGCTTGATAAGCGGTGGGTCTTTGCCTCGATAATCCGATTCCATGATATTCTCGGGGTTTTGTTAAATCGATGCCTAACACGAGTTACCCAATTCATTAGAGCTAATCTGTTGAATAACTACAGGCTTCAAAGGAACGAGCATCGTCATACATCTTCGAGATTTCCAAGTCGCATAGCATATGAGGTACGAGGAAATGTACTGACCATTATTCCGCTTAGGTAACCTACGCGCAGTAAGTAATATGATCCCTGATGACTCTTTCACGGATGCTCGACGCTGAAGCCCTACCCCATTTGCACTAGACTTTGCCCACCAGCGCTGGCTTTCTCAACTGGCAGGGCAGGTAGTTGTCGAGAGGATCGCGAATTAAAGTTCTATCACCACACATTATGCGGTGGGTAGGGTGTCCCTGATACTAGGAGCGGCGCGGCCCGGAGATATGAATCTAATGCGAAATTGAACGTCTTCCAAATCACCTCGACGGTTTGCAGCGGCGATTCGCTCAAATCCTCCGCCAGAAAATGTAGGCTGATAAAATTCCATCGTGAACATGACAGTACATTTCAAATAAGTATATATGCGGCTACAAACACACAGACACCAAGTCGACGGCTGAAAAACCTTCGAAGTACACGTATTACTAAAAAGGCTGAGCCCGCCAAAACGGCATTCCCGAACACCCCCTTTACTGCTTCTGCGAGATCATCATCTCCTCGTTGTCGGCGATGGGGGCCGGCCGGTTGGAGCTCTTGTTGAGCTCGTTCTCGCCGTGGACGTTGACCGTGCCCGTGGCGTCGATGTGGTAGTCGCGGTTCTGGCTGATCTCGTACTCCTCCTCGTCGATATGGCGGAAGGTGAAGTAGAAGATAACGGTGAGGATGCCGCCGGCGATGGCGCAGCCGCCAAAGTCCCACGTCAGGTGCGGGTCCGTGATGACGGACGAGCACGCGAGCCCGATGAGGTAGGCCACGGCCGTGTTGAAGAGGTTGATGGCCGACACCAGCCCGCGCATGTTAACCGGCGCCCGGGAGTACGCGATGCCGTACGCCGGCACGTTGACGAACAGCTCCGAGATACCGCCGAGCGCATAGGGAATCGCCATCCACCAGATGCTGATGGGCGCCACGCCGGTGCCGATCTTGCAGTCGCTCGAACCGTACTCGCCGCAGGGAGACTCCTTGTAGGCGTAGTAGTTGAGGATCGTATAACCAACGCCGCCGAGCGTGGACATCGTCAGGCCTGTTGTGATACGCGCAATAGGCCCGTAATGGACTCCCACCTTTCGGAGCATCGGGTAGAGGCCATAGTTCAGGAAGGGAGCCATGCAGATGATACTAAGCGTGTTGAAGTTCTGGATGACGTCGTTGGGAACGCCGTTGGTCTCCAGCATAGTCGACAAGAAGTTCGCTGCGGAACCAATACCGTTGTCGTTGATGTACTGGATCGGGAAGAAGCAGAAGATACCGGTGGCTTGGAAAGTTCGCCGCACGTCTTCCACGAACTGATCGTTCCAGTGTGTCCTGATGTTCAGTCCTGCAGCGGCGATGTTGGACGGCTTGGCGAGATCCCAGAACCCGTGGCGACCAACCTTCTTCATACCGCCACGTCGGAAGCAAATAGCCAGGACCTTGAAAACATTGCCAAGGTCACTTCCTCCCGGAGGGTGGAGAACCAGGCGCTTGTGGAGGAACCAGAGCAGCAGGGGCAGAGGGAGGTAGAGGAGGAGCGGGATCAGGAAGGATAGCCACCAGCCGACATATTTCTCGGTGTAAGACGTGGCTACGCCCATGAAACCGCCGATGTTAATGAGAGGATAGAACCAAAGCATGACTCTCTCGGTGGTGGACTCCGGGTCCTGTATAACCCGCTCGCCGTTCGACGTAGTAATTACTTTAGGGACCGTCTCTGAGATCTGGTCGAGGAGCAACGGCGAGACATTGGGCTTGAATATAGCTGCATATCAAGTTAGTCAGAGGGGACTCATAAACCGGGAAAGGAGGGGTTAGTCTTACCGGCTCCGATTGATAACATGTAGACGGACAAGAAATAGGGTACCTTGGCAG
This sequence comes from Monosporascus sp. 5C6A, assembly GCA_004155035.1. NCBI lineage: Eukaryota > Fungi > Ascomycota > Sordariomycetes > Xylariales > Monosporascus > Monosporascus sp. 5C6A. The sequence goes on along the minus strand of QJOB01000074.1, from coordinate 71,466 downwards.
TTCCGTTGGCAAGGAGCTTCGGGGCGCCGGCAGCGACCATCACCACGTGAGCAACACCGAAGACTCCTACGCCCCAGCAAATTAACCTGAAGCGACCAGTCTTCGCATCGGAGAGCCAACCGAAAAAGAGCGGAAGAGCGTATACGAGCAGACTGAACGACTGCGTAACGGCGTTGGCAGTCACCGTTCCCAGGCCCAGGGCGCCGGGCGTCTGCTGATCTCCCCGAGGAGGGGCTCCATAGCCATTCCCACCTTCGGGCACTGAAGCGCGACCAAGGTTAGCAAAATCCGCCCCAAACAAACGAAGTATGGGGATGCATACGAGGACGGTTGACATAGTTGGCAATCAACGGCTGGACGCCAAAATAGGAAGCCCTTTCTGCAAATTCCGCTAAACAGATCAGGTAGGCAACAGTGGGGATATTCCCAGGAACCCGGCGAAGAGTCTTTAGCTCCTCCTCCGTCGGTTTACCCTCGTAGTCGCCCTCCGAGATGGAAGGATCGAGGTATGGCGCATGGCGATCGCCGGGAGGAGTGTGGGCCATCTTCTCGACAGAGGCGTCGCGCTCCAAAGCCTTTTCGTCCGCTGATTCCCCATGTTAGTTCGTGAGGCGCTACTGCGTTCGAGTCGGCATGGTGGCATACCCATTTTCTGTTTCTAGGCGCTATACGTCGCCACTTGAGGCACGGCTGAGCAGAGACAAGCACGAACGAGCGTTGGGGGGAAGACCAAGCTGCGGTTACATCCAGTTTTATGCACAATCCAAGGGAACGATAGACCCCGGATGTGGCGGCGGGTTTATTGACACGCTCGGCAGGGTGGGACAGGCCCATTTTGATAACACCTTCTCCGATAGGGAATGTGCTACGAGTGGCGTCCATGTCGCAATAGCAAGCTAGAAGAAAAAAAGAATCCACGGCGCCGGGGACACGGGTACCCTTGCTTGTTGGGACCCGCAGATAGCGCAAAAGGAGGGGGCCTCTCAGCGTCGATTTTTTCCATTAAATAATAATAATGTTGGTGGCAATGACTCGGGTACGCCTTGGAGGTCTGGAGTTTAAGTGGGGAGAGCCTCACAGCGCCGCTCTGCTCATGCGATGGGCCAAATGATAGGCGCGTCTCTCGGGTGGATGAGGGCGGAAACCAGATATCGCTACCCTATCTGAGCTGGTCCTACACACAGCTCTAGAACGGGACCCTTGCTCCATTAGGAAGGCCGCCGCATAACTCATTCAATTCTGGATGATAACTGCATGGTGAATATATGAAGCAAGGGCTCACTAACGTTGGGGCTTTCTGTCTCTCCAAATTAAAATAATCGGTCGAGGTCAGGGTCCTGATGGTGATGGGGGTCATTGGCAGAAAAGGCGAGGAGACTCATCAAGACACGAAGGAGACTCACACCTCTCCTAAGGACCTAGCAGTCTAAATACATATTATGCAGTAGTCTAGCCAAGCTTCAAAGAGACGCCCGTTCAGAAAAATGGCAGAATGCGCTATGATTTTCTGGCGTGTTTCGTCGTTGGCTTTATTTCGGTACTTCGATTGCGATCCCATAATGTCAAGCTTTGCCAAGTTTAATCAAGCTTCTGCCAAGGCTAGCCAAGTTCAGGCATGGCGTCCGGCAAGGCTTGACCGCAGAGGGGCCACTAAGAGTGCGCCTTTTTCCAATTCTTCCACAAGTAGTTTAGTGACTTAAAGTAACACTCCGAGAAAACCGCCGTCTCTTGGATCTAGCAATCGCCTCTCCGACGTCGCGGATGTTGTATCGCTCAGAAGGTTCCAGGCATAGCGATAGGAGCAGTTGGGATTATCTGGGCTCGTAACATGGAATCAGTGAAATGCGTTATAATTACTAGCCCAACCTTGGTGGCTTTCGGGAAGGTTGCAGAATGGACAAAAGCTGGCATGGGTGCTCTCGATCATGCGTATCTCGGCTTCTCTAAACCCGGGCCCGTGCTCATGCGGCAATATGCCATCGAAGGTAAAGAAGTGTCTGACTATGAAAAGCGCGTCGAATGTGTACCCAAGGTTTCAAGTTTGAGTTTCGGCGCGGCCATCATCACCGTCACCCTCGTATGCCGCTGTGACAGCAAACGGTGCGGGAGATGACGCCAGAAACGAGGCTACTCTTGAGAGGAAGGTTGTCAGATACGACAGAACCGGGAGAACACGCCTAGGAGCCGCCGAGGCCTAGTGACCAGGACGGCGGGCGCGCAGCTGCTGGGACGATAAGGGACCCCATTTAATTTTAAGCGGCATTCATCGCGTGGGCGGGTATGCGGCGAAGTAAGGGCGGCGGGGACTAGAACTAGCTCGACTGCCACCCTGTTTTGGTCTGGCCAGTCTTGACAGATAAGAATTGGAATAATATACGGCGCAGCTACTCCTAGACTCCTAGACTCCTAGACTAAGCACAATATCGCGTTCATTCAGTGAATCACAGGTTACGCTCATCCGGATGGGACTAATGGCTGTCTAGAGTGTCTCGATACCTAGGATAAAGCGAGGGCTGTTGTGATATGGAAAAGACCCAAAGAGGAGGAGGCATTGGCGAAGAAGGGGCGCGGCCGGAGGGTGTCTGTTTTATGTTCTTCTCGAACTATAAATCTAGGGGAGTCGGTCTGGTCAGACACGCTTCTAGCCTAGTAGACTGGTAAGCCGCACCTCCCGGAACCTTACTTGGAGCTAATTTATGGGTCAGACGCACGTGTCTGCGAGCACATGGTTGGATCGTGGTGCGAACGAATTATGTCACTGTATATAGTCGTATTACAGTAATTCTTGAAGATCAGAGGTCAGTTACCATGAGGCTTCTCCCATTACAACATCGATCCACATCATTACCCATCAAAGCCGCCACATAATACTTATCTCAAAAAAAAAAAAAAAGCGACGATGGTGCCGCTGTAGGTTGTGTGGGACGGGACGTCGACTGGCCCACGTTGATGTCAAGGGCGTCATAGGGGTGTGGAACAGGAAACGGAAAGAAATGTTTGGGGGTCGTCGTGTGAGTCGGTCCAAGTCATCGTGGATGTCCAGCTTACAGTACTCCTGGTAGACGACATATTGTCCCTGACGCGATATTTAGTGTACGAATATCGGACCTGACATCGCAGCATGAATTGAGTTACAATATGCACGGAGGCTTTGTGCGCGTAAGCGTATGTCTATTTGCTGGGATATATGAAAAGGGGGGTGCTTATGGTCCCGCGACCAGCTGCCCCTTGAACGATATAAGGAAATCTATGGAAGTCGTTGAAATCGTAATCATACATAAGCTGAACTGACATAGGCTCCAATCTATTTACTACTCCTCGGGAATGATGCCCAATTTCCCTGCAATCACCTTCGCCAATGCCTTAAAGGTAAGCGTAGGAGCCAGCAGCTTCTGGAACGGATAGTCGAGGCCGAACTCCTTGAAGAGCCACGTCCTCATCTCGGCGCCGATCATGCTATCCAGGCCGTAGCTCGCCAACGAGGGGCCGTCGAGCTCGAAGCCCTCGACGGGGATCATCAGGATGCCCGACATGCGCTTGACAACGTGCATGGTGATGACCTCCACGGCGGCCTCGGGCGTCTCGGCGGCCTTCACAGCTGCGGCGAAGCTCTCGTCGCCCTTGCCACCGGCGCCGCTGCCAGTGTGCCCCTCTAGCGATCTCCGGATGTGCGACAGGCGCGCGTCATTGTACCAGTACAGGTCGACGTTGTCGGCTCCGGCCCTGCTGATGGAGCGCGCCAGCTCCTTGGGGTCCACGCCCATGGAAATCTGTGCCTCCGTTGCCTTCTCGATGCCAGCGAGGGAGCCCGGTTCGCCCGCCCCGCAGACCGCCGCCGGGCGGGGGGTCGACATGGCGACCTCGAAGCCGCGGAGCATCTCCTGCTCGTCGATGCCGTAAAGACCCTTGCGCAGGAGCGACGCTTCTATGCCTTCATTCTCTGCGACGACGCCGACGTCCAGGACCATGGGGAGGGCGAGCGACGTCGCGGCGAGGCCCCGGATGTTGCGGTGGAGCGCCAGCGAGTCGAGGAAGCTGTTGCCGGCGCTATAGTTGCTCTGGCCCGTGTTGCCGAGGACCGCCGAGATGGAGCTCGTCATGACGAAGAAGTCGAGTTCCGTGTCGCCCAGGGCCTTATGCAGGCTGAGGGCCCCCTTGGCCTTCGGGGCGACGGCGGCCATGAACGATGCGTAGTCCATCTGCTCGAGGATTCCATCCTAAAGAAAATGACTCGTCAGCATTGCCATTCGGTCAGTTAGTTGAATGGAACTTACCTTGAGGACCATAGCTGCGTGCACGACTCCGCGGATCGGGCGCTCCTTGTTCACTCCGTCGACGATTTGGCGTACGGCTTCCTCGTCCGATGCGTCAGCGCGGAATACCTTTGCCGAAGCCTCCTTCTCTGTGATTTCGGCGACGACTCGGGCGGCTTCTGGTTTGTCGGCACCCGAGCGGGAGAGGAACACGAAGTGTCTGGCCCCGCGTTCGATCATCCACTTAGTGAGGCTCCGGCCGAGACCACCTAGGCAGCCGACCAGGAGATACGAGGAGTCTGGCGAGAGGGAGAGACTTGGGGTTTCTGGTGGTATCTGGAGTCATTTTTGTTAGCGCTCAAGAACCCTTATGAAGATGACTTGGAGTTAGGTGGATATCTTACTATGACCTGACTTTCCTCATAGCGGAGGCTAACCACAGTGGTCTCGGAATCCTTGTCTCCGTTATCCGCTTTGACGGCTTCGAGCTCCGAAGCGTCCACAACCTTGGCTAAATCGTTTGCGCTTAGAAGCTCCGGGTAACGCTCCACCAGGTCGAGAGATGTCTTCAATAGAGATGAAGCAGACTCCGGGGTGGCGTGTAGGGTCTTTGAAATGACGGGGATGAAGCTCGCCCCGCGTGAGAACGGCAGACCGTCGGGCCCTTCCTTCATCGAACCGTCCCTCGTGACAAGTAGGAAACGGCCCAGCGCAGGGATGTTCCTCCAGACTTCCTGGCTGAGCGGGGAGAACTCATGGGCGATTACAGTCACGGGCGAAGAAGACGGCAAGCTATCGACAGCCGCAATGATGATATCGAGGTCGCTTGCCAATAGTACCTTGCTGGCGTCCAGACCGGACGTAGACATAATCTGCTCCCTATTTTGCTCCGTGCTGACAACTAGGGTAAGGTCCCAGCCAAGCGCGCGAGCCAATAAGACTGTCATGTTCATGATCGGCTTCGGACCGGGGAGAGACAGGATTGGAGAACCCGCGCCCATCTTGCCGCCGGCGACATATGTACCGGCTATAGTGTTGAGGGAGCTTAGCGCCGCGATGAGGGAGGTGGGTGATTGAGACTCGAGCTCTCCATCAGCCACAGCGTATGCGGATGTGCGCACAATAGTGTTAAGCCCGCCATTGGTGAATGCAACCACACGCTTTCCGATAATAGACTGATCGCGCGATGAGCCCGCCTGAGCGACTGTCCCGGAAACAATCATCTGGGGCCCGGAAGTAAGGAGATACTCCGAGGCTTCGACCTGAACCTCGATTTCGTCTGCGTCAAGCACCGCTTGCTGGGAAGTTGGCTGGAATACGACTCCATTCCCATTGGGCACGACTTTAAGGGGCTGGTGCTTCGGCAAAGGCTTCAACTCTGCATCGGAGGCCTGTGGCGTGTCGCACCACTTCTGGTTCAGTTCGGTGTGAGGGTAGACCCTGGGAATATAAACGGCACCCTCGTGGAGCCAGAACTCTGTATCGCGCCCTGAGTCTTTCGTCTCGGCAGATCCCAGCTTCGCGATGATCGTTTGAGCCAGAACCTGTGCCTTCTCGTCCGGGCTGAAGTCCAGGAGGGCGACCCTCGATGCTGCTTGTTCCGACCGCACGGCGCGCAGGAAGCCCTCCGCTAGTCCACCGCCAACAGCAGACTGGCCCGCCTTAACGCCCTTTGTCAGCCATAGTGTAGGAGATCCGGAGCCGAGGACGGCTTTCAAGGTTTGGAATTCCTCTTGGTTGAGGGAAGACAATAACACGCCAGTGGTGTCGTCGACGACAACGTGGGCGTCTTCGCTAGAGTCATACTCTGCGATTGCCTTCTCACGGACGACACTGCCGGTGCTTGACAAGATACCAGCGACGTCAGAAGAAGACGCAGTGGCGGTCAGCACAGTAATGCTGCCGAGGCTGCCGTTGTCCTTGGTGGCATCGGAACTAGGCAATGCAAATTGATCTCCGATCTTCAAGGCGGACTCAGGGAGGGTCGCGAAGTCCTGGGGAGAGCCAAGGAGCCAGCCGTCTTTTTGTAAAAGAGGCAGAAGCACATTGGGTGAGAGATTAGCTTTCGAGTCTTGAGTACCCGAAAAGTCTACCAGAACGAGGTCTTGCTGGCCCTCCTCGAGCTCCTCTTGCCAAGCCTGAGGGGACTGCGATAACGTCTTGGCGGTCACCCGCGCTAGGACATCTTCGGAAAGGTTAAAATCCTGCTCCCCAGCAAAGGCGGCCGCAACGGCACAGTCGCCGGGAATAAGACTGAGAATGCTTTCCACCGTATCCGAAGATGGAACTCCCAGGATCAACGCGTTCTTGACGGGCTTCTGGTGATGTATGAGTTCGACCATCCTATCGACGGACTGAACCTGCGCCGTCGAAGCCGCGTTTTGGGCGGACAGGGAGGCGACATCCTGCTTCCAGGTTGCAACGGAGAACGTCTCCGCTGGGCCTGATGACCGGCTCTCAGCGGGCAAGGCTGCCTCGTACGAGACGCAGGTCAGGCTCTTGATATTCATGAGGAGCTTACCGCTTGGACCCATGAGACGGGTATGAGTGTTGAATTTCCGCCCGTCGAATCCGTCGGTCCACGCGACGGCACGACCAGTCGAGTCGATGTCGTCTCCCGGGAAGAACAAGGAAACTTCGTCAATGGCTGTCGGAACAACGCCCCACGGCATCTCCTTGTGCTTTCCTGCATGGATCGAGATGATGATGAGCTGCAGGCAGGCATCGATGGTAGCAGGGTGGATCAGGTAGCGCGACTCGCCCTCTACCACACCCGACTTATCCACGACCGACACGTCGCCGGAGGCATGGTGGAAGTCGTCAGTGCGAGCCTCCTGTAGCTGCTGGAATGTGTTCGTGTAGTTGAATCCGACCCTGTGGAAGGCGTCATACCAGGTCTTGCCCGACGCGCGCCGGGGGAGCGCAGACTCGTCCACTGGGTGGCTGCCCTTCACGACGGGCTTGCCGCGAGCGGTGATCCTACCCTCACAGTGGGAAGACCACTTACCCTCTGCGAGCGATTCTATGGTGAAGGTGTGCCATCCTGACTCGCCGATCGGCCGTAGTGTAGCTATGATCTCGACCTCGTCGTTATCAGGGACCACAAGAGCTGTCTTGATGTCGATATCGCGGAGGGTGGTGCCTTCAAAGGCCAGGCCCTCAGTCTCGTGTACCTGGCGCAGCGCCTCGATGGCAATGGACAGATATCCAGCAGCGGGGAAGATAGCCGTGCCTCCAAGCTACACACCTCGTCGTCAGTATTTCGATATTTTCAATGAGCTGCTCTCGGACTTACATTGTGGTCTTTCAACCATGGAAGATCCCGATGCCTAAGGATATTGCGCCAGATCTTAGCTCCATCCGAGAGCCCCGACACCCGGCTACCTAGAACATCATGACGCGGGTAGGCTCGGTTGCGCTGTTCCGCGCTACCCCGCGGCTCGGCCCAGTACGTCTTATCGTAGTTCCACTGGTAGGGCGGCAAATCAACAAGCAAGTACTGGGTCTTCGACTTGCGGTTCCTGCTTGCTTCCAGCTTTTCGTCCCAGTTTACCTCCTCTAAGTCGACGGGTAGGCCGGCATTGAAAAGGGAGCCGGCCACAGACAGGAGCTGGTCGGCGTCATTCTTCTTCCGGACCAGGGATGGGATGTAGCTAAGCTTGTCGAACTTGTTGGCGATGCATATCTGCTTGAAGGGTCCAGAAAGAGCCGAGTGGGGCCCGATCTCAATCATACAGGCTACGTTGCTGAAGTCTTCGTCGGATCCCAGACGCTCGACGGCCGTGTTGAAAAGAACCCTTTGCCTGAGATTTGCACTCCAGTAGCTAGCCGGCAGGGCGTCCTCCATGAGCGGCTCGCCTGTCACCGATGAGATCATCCGAGACCTTGTCTTGCGCCACAGAAAGTCGTCCTCTGTAAGCGAGCTGAGGGCCTGAGGCAAGATGATGTCATACGCGTCGCCGACAGGTGCCATGTGCGGAGAGTGGTATGCTTTGCCGGTCTTGAGCTCTCGGGCGAATACGCCCTTTGCGGTCAGTTCCTCTCGCAGCTGGGAGATGCATTCCGTCTTGCCACTTAGGGTAACGCTGCTGGGTGAATTCTCGCAGGCAACGCAGACGTCCTCCAGATTGCTGCTTAGGAACTGTTGCACTTCTTCGGCCCCAAGCCCCACAGCAAGCATGGAACCGCTGGTGGACGCTTCCTTCACGGCTCGGCCACGACAGAAGGCTGCAATCATGGCCTCTGGACCGCTAATCAGACCGGCTGCGTATGCAGCTCCAATCTCACCGGAAGAGTGACCGATGCTCACCGCCGGAGTGATGTCCCATTGGGAGAAGAGGTCGACGAGGGCAATCTGGATTGCGGTGCACAAGGGCTGAGTGACCTCGGCATCACTGATCCTGCTTGCGGTCGCTTCGTCGTCGTCCAGGAGCAGATCAGCAATTCTGAACGACGGCTTCGGGGTGACCCTCTGCAAAACCAAGTCGAGTTTCTCGATCGTCTCCCTGAAGATCGGAAACTCCATAAAGGCGACCTTACCCATGCCCACCCATTGAGCCTACGACCGTATCATCAGTGGAAGGACTCATAGCAAGAAAGGATGCGAAACCTACGCCTTGGCCCGTGAAGAGGAAGCCGAGCTTGCCCTTCGTCTTTGGAACGACCCCGCTCGGCATCGAGGCAGGGTTGAAACAGTCGGCTTCTTGTCCTTCGCGCATGATGGTGAATGCTCTGTGCGCGAATTTGGTACGGTGCAAATTGAGGGTATGCGCCAGGTCGGCGGCGTAGTACTTCTCCGCTACATCTCCAATCGCCTTGATGTTGCGAGACAGGGTTGCCTTGTCATGCGCCGAGAAGCATAGTAAATAAGGCCTCTCGGATGAATGGTCGTACCGTGCGACGCTCTTTTGCCTGGCATGCTGGTAACGAGGATGCAACGAGTCGACAGATTCGACGATGACATGGCCATTAGTGCCGCCGTAGCCGAAAGACGACACGCTTGCCCGACGTACTAGCGAGTCCGTGGGCCAGGGTGCTGTGTCGGAGTGCACTTTAACATTCCATTTGTCTTCCAAGACTATAACTATCGTTAGCTGTGCTACCCTGCGAGCTCGAAAAGGAGGCGGCACTAACTCTCAGGGTTCAGCTTCTTGAAGCCGGCGACGCCGGGAATCACCGCAGCTTCCGTCATTAAAGCGGCCTTCATGACGGCGAAAATGCCACTTGCAGCCTCGCTGTGGCCAATGTTGGGCTTGATCTGTTGCCGCGTTAGCTTTCCTTCGCAAGGATTCGGGACGAACTTGCACATACAGCTCCCATAAACAACGGCTTATTTCTTGGCCGTGTGTCGTTTAGTGCGCGCCCAATAGCTTTAACTTCAATTGGATCTCCGACTGGTGTGCCGGTTCCATGAAGTTCGGCATATATGGTCTCGTTTGGATCCAGGCCGGCCTTTGCATATGCCATACGGACAACACGCTCCTGACCCTTTCCACTTGGGTGTGTAATGCCCATTCCCTCAACCTTACCATTCCTACGTGCAACACCGTGTTAGACTAGGTGTGGGATACATCGTCCCGTGGCCGGGTAGTGGACTCACGTGTTCACGGCGGTGGAGCGAATCACCGCACGAATGGGATCGCCATCTTGAATGGCATCTGTGAGACGCTTCAGATATAAGGCCCCGGCTCCCTCAGCACGGCCATAGCCGTCAGCAGAGGCGTCAAAGGTGTGACATGTCGAGGTTGGTGATAATATTCCCAGCTTGGCCGTGTTCATGTGCTGGTCAACGGTGATAATCAAGTTGACACCACCAGCGATAGCCGCATCGCAGTCACGTGCCCGAAGTGCATGACAGGCGTTATGTATGGCATAAACAGAAGAAGAGCAAGCCGTGTTGATTGTGAAACTACGGCCAAGTCAACTTCCGAGTCTTGCAAGACAGTCCGTGCTCAAACAGGGGTCAGCCCACCTTGGTCCGTTCAGGTTGAACGTATTTCCGATACGGTTACTGATGATTCCAGGGTCCACTCCAGTAGCAGCGTAATTGTGGCGAAAGTCAGGGTCCCGCGTGGACATTTGCTCTGCGCATCCGACATTAGAGACTGTTTGAGAGTTCATGCATCAAGAAGCTTACGATAATCCGAGGTGAACGACCCAACGAAGACGGCCGTGTTAGAGCCCGCAACGGCGTCTAATGTCAGGCCGGCAGAAACCAAGCATTCATAGGACACTTCTAACATCTTTCGCTGCTGTGGATCTAGCCATTGTGCCTCGATGGGTGTCATATTGAAAAAGGTGGGGTCGAAATCCTCAGGCCTGCCATCGAGGAAGTATCCACCTGGGACATTGAAAGACCCCGGTCGCTCTGGGTTCTGGTGAAGATGCGCATCGATGTTGAACCGCGATGCCGGTACCTTAGGAGTCTGACCACTGCGCTTGTTGACGAGCATCTCCCAGAGGGACGCGTCTGAATCGATACCGCCGGGCAGCCGACATGCTGTATAGGTCCATAGTCAGCAAGCAAGGACACACTACGCCCAGAGGGCTTATGGGGTGGAGATCTGGGTAGAAGGGGCATGCGAGGGCAGCTTGAGAAGACGCATGTCGTCTATCGCCTTGGTTGGGGACGCGGAACTACGCACCCATTCCGCAAATAGCAATAGGCTCGAGAGTCGGACGGTGGCTCTCATCGCCGTTGCCTTGGAACACACTTGGAGACATTTTAGGGTATGGGGGTAGGCGTTCTTCCGACCAATGGTTCTTCGTTCTATGTAAGATACTGATGCTAAGTAGGCGCCTGCAGCAGATGTGTCAAATATATGTGTGGTGTCAACTGGATCAGATGACCCGACGACGCGGACTTGGGTCTATGATTTATTAACTAGCGGTCCAAGATCACATCACGCAGAAATTCGCCATGCCAACCCCCATGCTAGCTCAAGCTCGGGGCAACTTACGCTCTTCGGTGTATCACTTGCCGTATCTGGACGCCGTTCTCGGTCAGTTTACAAGCTCGGGGCGACCACCGAGTCCCACCGTCGGACCGAACACCGCCTTTGCATCACTGGGGCTCCTTGGTGGCAAACCTGATATCGGTCCAGGTCACCGGGATTACGTGTTCGAAGAATTGGAGGTCTTGCCTGGGTCTTGCCTGTCTCTCCAGGTTAAGATATTCTTCAGTATCGAGTGTCCAACTTTCGAGCCTGGGAACTTTCTCGTGGTCTCCTCTCTGGCCCATAGAAATCAACGCTCTCACGAATATGTGGTCTACAACTCTCTACTTTCGCTCGCTCGCCGTGCTGGCGATATTTCTCCTTTGGGGGATATGCCTTTTGAACGGCACCGTCAAAGCATTGCTACTTGCTGTATGGCAGGGCAAGCTGAACGAAAGCGTTCAGCTCAAAACGGACTACACAGGAATCCCCGTTATTGACTATCCTATTGCGGTTCTTGTCGCCTTCTTTTTCTACGGTACCAACGGCCACGATGAAGGCTATAACTTGTTCCTCGTCGATGCTTACTCCACGCTCCAGTCTGCGTTTGTCTGGCTGTTTGTCGAGGCAATCCGTCCAGGGAAGAAGCCCAAGTGGATTGCAAGGTGAGAAAATCTTGTTTTCATGACCCATATTTCTGTCCTGATCTGCTTGGTGACTCATACTTCTCCAGGCCAGTTATCTTTGGTATTCTCTGGCAGTGTTTCGGTGCTGCGATCTCCTTGCCCCTGTATTACGCCTGCCATCTACTCTGGGTCACCGAAACGGAGGTGTACAGAGTTCGGAACCTGAATAAGGCAAGAGCTATACCGTTCAGCTTCCTCATAGGCGCCATCATCCCAGCACTCATTGGCATGGCACCCACCTGGAACGGTCCAGATAGTCGATCAGTCGTAGCCCACCAGACGATCCTTGCAATCTGGCAACCCGACCCGATCTGGGTAGCCTGGATCCAGATGGGTTTGCAGAACATGACGCGGTGGCTACGTGGCCAGACGGGCCCTGACGTTAGAAAACCTACTCACAACTCTTTTCTGTGGATCCGGGGATCATATGTCTTGGCAGCGGTCTCCTCAGCGGTAGGCCACTTGTATGCCGTGGGTAGGGTGCTCACGAGCAATGACCAAAACACGAACTTTGTGCGGATGTATGTGCCATTCCCGTTCACGGGTCCCGCTGGAGTTCCCGACATCTTGATCCGCGGTCCTTGGCTGTTCCTGCAGTACGACCTAATCATCATTGGTCTCTCGAGCATATCCTGGGCCTTCATACTTCTCGCGAGGACCCCGGCAGGGCAACGGCCCTCGAAGCCGATGCTGGTTCTACTCATGCTTGCCGGATATGTTACTATTGGACCAGGGTGAGTAATCTAACTAGGAGACCCTTACACCGCGCGATTGAACGTTGCCAAGGCGAACTTGACCGACAGGTCTCCACCGCGCCACAACCGTTGTTTCGGAAACCCTTGCTGACTCCTGATTCGCTATAGGGCAACCGTTTCCTTGGCTCTGTACGCGCGGGAAAGGAGGCTACACGTGGGGTCTCAATTTACCGATACAAAATAGGTATTAGGGGACCTCATGAAGTGATTGGTGGGATACACAAGAAGGCGGTGAGGCGGTGAAGGCTCTAGTTAGGGTAGACCTGGAAAGGTGTAGCCTAATTTATTAGCTCGACTTACGCGTTTACCGATACCATGTTCTGAGTCTGTGTCGCAAGTTGTGAATCCATGCCTGCCTATTTAGCTCCATCGAAGTATCCACAATGGAAGCATGCAGCGAATTCTGTGACCCCCACATCCCGTTAAAGAATTTGCAGATGCGAACCCGCATACTCGGCTAAAGAAACGCGCCAATGTTTGTACTTTACCAAGTTCGGCTTGACGTTCGGTGGAGTGTCTCTATCCAACTAGATTGCGCGGGATACGAATACATTTGTTTACCTGGAAATAGCCAAGATCGCCGTCCCACACCGTCATGTGATGAATCATCATCCATCAATGTAGATATTTTCAGGCTACAGCATTACCATTCACCGGCGGTGAAACCGAGGAACAGACATGATACGTTCAATACTCGGCGCGGAAACCCGATAATTTCGTATACATAGTGCCGTGTGGGGCCTTCGGTCCGGGTCCGAGCAGCCCTATACCGCCCGCTCGGGTTGGCCGGGACCCTGCACCCCTGTCCCATTAAAGCGCCAACGCAAGATTAGGAAGGAGCCGCCACCTTACTAATGCGGAGCCCCTATTACAGACCGATGTCGTCTGTTGTTGACGACGCCTGACGACAATCTCCAAGCGTCATTCGGTGGACTCTCCGAGTTTTATTAAGGCAAAAGTCTGCATGCTCGCCAGGGGATGTCATATATGAAGTAAGAGAGCGGAGCGTGACTGTGCGAGAGCTATAGTACTACCAAATTCTGGTCAATCTTCTCAAACGACATATTTTGATGACCCTTATGAACGCGGCCTCCTATGTTATACGCTAGCTCATTGGCTTTGGTGTCTATCAGGAATCTCCATCAAGTTCAATCTTTCGTTTAGTGCACGTCTCCATTCCCACCAATACAATCACAAGCTGTTTCAGATATCCCGCGAGATGGGCGCAGACAAGGTCCAAAAAGTCGATGTGGCCATCATCGGCGCTGGTAAGGCCGGCTACGTTGTAGGTATCAACCATATGCTAACATAGTGTTTAGGGTGGTATGGGCTTGTATCAGCTAGAACATATCTTCGACTTAAACCAGATGCAAACCTGCTCATTATCGACTCTGATAATACCGTTGGTGGAGTTTGGAGCAAGGATAGGATATATCCAAACCTGGTAGCGCAAGTTCGCCTTGGGGTGAGTCAGACCTTACCAAACACTTCTCTAGCTCGACTCCGTGCTGACTTTTTGAGACTAGCTCTTTAATTATTCTGATACGCCGATGCCACCTAATGGTGGCAACCCTAAGGACCCCAGCGTCACGGGCGAGATGATTCACAATTATCTTCAAAAGTATGCGGAAGACCACGACTTACTGCGCCGTATAAGGTTCAACACATTCGTGAAGGAAGCCAAAAAGCTACCTGATGGATGGCGTCTCACTCTCCGTGAGTCCCAAGACATAATAGAGACTGAGAAGCTTCTGGTGGCCACTGGAGTTACTTCAATCCCCTATATGCCAGACCTTGAACGTGCCCCGGACTCGGTCCCAATTATCCATTCTCGAGATCTCGGCACGTCCTGGAGTACCCTCGGCGATGACAGCATTGAAAATGTCGTTGTCACCGGCGCTGCCAAGTCAGCGTACGACGCCGTATACCTGCTCCTCAATATGGGAAAGAAGGTAACCTGGGTGATTCGGGAGGACGGAGGCGGCCCGCTATCTATCTTGCCTTTCAGGGTCCTAAACATGGTAAACACCATTGCCGTGGCGTCGACTCGACTGATGACGCACCTCAGTCCATCGATCCTAAATACGAAAGGGCGACTCTACTGGCTTCTGCAAAGAACTACGCCCGGCCGATGGTGCGTGGGGCGATTCTGGGATTTCCTGGATTACGTTAGTGGCGTTCACGCAGGTTACGCAAGAGGCGATCACGTAGAAATGTTAAAGCCGGAAATCGATCGCCAGAGGTAAGGACTCTTATCAGCACGTTGCGTAGTAAGCAGTTGTTGACTCTTTCGCTAGCGTCTTCTGGGCCCATTCGGGTCTGGGTGTAGTTACCCTGCCGGACTTCTGGGCGACACTTCACAAGCGGACCCTGAACGTCGTCCGTGGTGAGATACGTTCTGCGCAAGAACGTAGCGTCACATTGAAGACTGGCGAAGTGCTTGATGCCGACTACTTGGTCATGTGCACAGGGTGGGGCGACCACTTCGCCATTTTCGATGAGAAACATAAGGCAGACATCGGCCTCCCGGGGTACCATGGGCAGATAATCCCCGGCACATCAGAAAAGGGGATTGACTGGAGAAGATACGACATTGAGGCTGATAGGATTGTGGACGAGATGCTTCCTTTCCTCGCAAAGCCTCCGAAGTTGAAATATCCGAAACCACTTGATCCGAATCTGCAGCAAAAATGGAGGCTCTACCGCCGCTCGATTCCAGTATCGCTAGCCGAAAGAGGGGATCGGTCCCTTGCAATCCTGGGACAGATTCATACCGTACAAACTCCACTAGTTTCAGAAGTCCAGTCGCTTTGGACGATACTGTACCTCCTTGGAGAGATCGATCTCCCTGATACCGACAAGATGGCAAAGGAGGTAGCTCTCTGGAATGCTTGGACACGCAAAAGATACCTCAACCAAGGACAAAAGTTCCCGTACTCCCTCTATGACTTCCTCCCCGTAAGTATCCGGCATAAGAACCTAACACTTGGACTGCAGGCCTCTGCGACTAACGAGATATAGTATATTGATAGCATATTTGCCGACCTCGGTTTGAATAGCCGCAGGAAGTCCAACGTCTTGGCGGAGGTATTCAGCCCCTACCAACCTACGGACTTTAATGGTTTCGTAGATGAGTATCTGGCAAGCAGGAAGCAGGCTCCAGCTCAAGGAAAAGGTGTCCATCAAAGCGTATGACGAATGACCAGGGCTACAAAGTGAGGCTACTAATGGGCACACAATGAATGGATACGGCGGCAACGGGTACGCCACCGCAAATGGCGAACGGGAATGGGTTATAGATGCAGGTATCTAGAACTTTGCAGAAAAGACTATGACTGACTGCAAATCACATACCTAGCTTGTTTTCAGCCCCCTAAAGTGTCAGGGGCGTGCAGTGTGCTCGTTACTGCAAGCTCTGTGACTGGCTGTAGCTGACTGGGCTGGGTTGTATCGAAGGCCTAAAAGAGAAGATGTAACTTCCAGACACACGTGGCCTATAGTGTACATAACGTCCAGAGAATTCCTACGGACCCGGTGTAAGAACGGATGGAAGTCATGCCGTTCGCACGGGCTGTGGTACTTAACCAATTGCTTGGCGTGACGTATCAGCACTCCATTATTGCACGGCTGATGAAGGTTACGGTCCAATCACAAAAGCAATACAACGCGAAGTCACTATAATGGTCTGGGAGACGTGGAATATTCGCAGTTCCACGCGATGAAGTGAATGCGCGAAGGGGAAGAGTGTATTGGAAGTACGTCTTGGACGCCTGTAGCACCTGCGTGGAAGAAGGAACATTCTGCCAACTGACCGCTTACTCTTGGCTAGAGGCCTGCCTGTCGTGAATAAACCTGGTGTCGACGGTATTCCCGATACAGAAGGTCAATGGCCGTGGGTTGATGTAAACTAACGTTAGCGGGATATGAGTTTAAGACGCGTATATGGTCCAACGGCGAACTCTACCAGGAAGGATATGCTAATGGGAACTCTTACAAACCATATGCACCACAGTCCTATGTGCAGGGGTATTCGTAATATGGGGTCGCATACCTTGAAGACCATATTTGGCCCAGAGACATGCAAACGCACTTCGCCTTGACACTATCAATCTCTGCATCGATAAATAACACGCTCACCGTATCAACACCGCACGCAAGACAAGGGGCCTTGTTGCGTGGGTCCTGTCGGGCTGTTAGCAGCGTCGGTAGGAATGATTGACATGCGAGCTTACGTATGCTAAAGGCGTTGTAGGAAGAGAAGCGTCGAGTACTAGACTTACTAGTGGAACCTGAAACCGAACTTAGGATTTATCTAGCCGGCGCCTCGCTCACATGGCCGAAAGTGTCACCGCAACCACAGTAAGACCGATAAGGGGCCTTAACAGGGGTGTGTCAATTCCCCACGGAGGATAGCCCCACTAGATAAGCTATAAGGCCCAATGCTTCGCAGCGACCCTCATCACCTGCTTCAATGTCAATTCACTAGTATATCGGCACTCGGGACCGGATCGACCCCTGTTAGCCCGAAGGATAAGCAGGGGCTAGGTCAAGTTTGACCCATACGAAACACGACGTGGACCAGCCACTCGGGTTACCATATCCAGCGAAACGACTTTCTGTTTCCGGCATGCTCTGATTGCCGAACGGTTGTCATCGTGCCTCGATTGGTAATTGTGCAAAGTCAGGTACTCCTGATCAAGCGATTGCGGCGCTTCCTCGGGGCCTCAGCTACGCCCCGGCTCTGTACTGAGTACGGAGCGAATATTGTATCCTGGAGCATATCCAGAGAACATAACGGCAGTCTGGGCAGTGAGTACAGATGAGAGTGGGTATGTGGGTATAGAAAGAAGGATTATGAGCTGAAATGGTAGGTTCCATTATTCTAGAAACTGGGAGGGCTGAGAAGACCCCTGGCTGGTTATGGCCCCCGGGCTGTTTGTGGGCCCCATAGGTGGAGCCACGTCTACCCACGTTCACCCGCGTCTCCGTAGCGCTGTCAAGAGAGTGGCGCGGTTGACTTTGCTTTCACCTCTTTGACCGTACCGCACGCAGATTAAACCATCAGGGGGTTGAGAAGGTATATGAATAACACCGTCTCGTTTACACCCGGGTTTTAACGGAACTGCGTGACTATGCAGCCTTGTTACTACGTATCCGTTGCCGGTATATATAACGCTATCGCAGATCACGCAATAGCGGCGTCGCTTGTGACATTATCCTAGGATAATGGGCATCCAGGGAGTCCAGCTTTGACGAGCAGTAAAACTAGCTGTTCAGAGCCTCACTTCACAACAGATAGCAGCAGACCTTGGCGCCACTTACGCCATCTTATGCGCGATAGTCAGACGTGCAGTAGCTGAAGTTCGGGAATCCTGCTGGTGTACCAAATTTGATAAGCCTTAGCCTCAAAGCCACGCGGGCCGTTGAGCTTCAATCCGAGTGGAACAAGAAACTGTATGATGACGCAAGAGTGTAAAAAGGAAGATCACCCCTACCTTGGTAGTGATCTCTGATGATCAGGATTGTAGGGATACGTATATATAATCATATAAGGCTTGAACTAATAACGTCCGAGCACCCGACCTTTTGTCATAATCCAATAAGGATGCAGTTTTCTGCTACTCGGTCGCCAATTCAAGCGTGGGACAGTCAGGGACGCGTGTATTCCAGAGTGCGAACCTTTCTTCTCCTATTTAAATGGTGAACTGAATTATCGTCTTTAGTCGTGTGAGTCGAAGAGTTGTCCTGCTGCCAAGGTTGCTCATTCGAGCGGACTTACGTCTGTCGTCTGCTTTATCGAATATGTCTAGACACATTGCATGCAAATCTTGCCGTGACCGCAAGGTGCGCTGCAATGGGGAACAACCGACATGCGAGAAGTGCAGGCGATCAGGAGAGAAATGCATATATACGTCGTCAACGCCGACGCGGGGAGACCTGGTGCAGACGATTGAAAGTCTGCAAGACCGAGTCGGTAAGGGACTTGTCTCCATCTCCTTCATGAAAGATGTCGTCGATCCCTTACATCTATAAGCTTTTCTTGCTACAACTCCATACCCACCATTTAATCGAAATAGGGGCTAATACCACACCGAACTGAAGCCAAAGCGGAAGCTCAGATCATGGAACAGAGGGCCGACGTCTCTAGTCAGGGCTTAGGCATATCAAATCCATTTGTTTTTAATACTTTGGCCGACAACACCATGCTGGACCTTCAGATACCCCTTCAACCACCACCGATCACGCCCGCACCGGTGTTACCGACGATTGACAGTTTCTCGGGAATTAACCCACCGTTCGGGGAATGCGACGATGGTACCGACGAGCTTTTACGGGCGTTACAAGAGAGCTCTATGGGTACAGGAATCGTATCGCAGGTAACAGAGGAAGATCCCTTCTCCGGACCGCTGCGCCAGTGCTCAGTTCCCAGTTTAAACGAGCTGCGCACAATGAACGGACAGAAGAGCGCCACCATGACGCCGGCCTTAGTTATGCCGTCTGCTATAGATACGGACGACCAAACGTTCCCGTCGGCACCGGTGGTAGACTTCATTTCTACTATATTCGACACGCAGGCAAAGCTCGCAGGTCTATCTCAAGCCGTGGCGGAGTACCTGGCCTGGGCCAAGAGCTCACCGAATGAAGCCGGGAATGCCGAACTGTTAGAGATCCTGGAGGGTAGGGTTGTGGAGATGCACCAGCTAGCCTCGACCAAACATTGGGCGGCCTTCAAGCTCATGACTGCTTCTATTGAGCGGTCCGACTTTTACTTGGCGTTGAAACAACTAGAGACAGATCTCACTGAGCGGACTATTAGATCGTCAAGATTCTTTCACGAGAACTACGACATTAAAACTTCCTTGGCGGAACAGAAGATGGATTGATTAGACTGTCAGGGTCTAATGGATCACCGCCAGAAACTTACTACCAACGTTACTTGGACGGTTTACAAAGGACAATACGCACGAAATTTGTATATAGTCGACAGGGCAGCGAAGAGACCTCTTTACTACGCTTCACCCTTAGCCAACAGCGGCCTTTCGTTCGTTACCCTCGACTTAACAAAGCGAGTTATGTTGTTATGTTTAATGGATAACTTCTCTATAACAACTTGGAATAAGCGGTAGAACCGGGGTACCGAGACGGCCCCACATGTATATATATCCATGCGTGGTCTCCAAGACTTCAAAGTTGGTGTTCTAATGGGTATTCAACTTGGTTTGGGTACTATGGTGTTAGGGGTAATTTTAAACACACTGCCAGGTATGTGGGCCACGAGGCTCACCTACAGTAGTAATAACCTACCTAGGATTAGACGTTACCAAAGGGCTACAATTATCCGCATGTACCTAGGTACAATAGGCAGGGGTACTTTCTGTTAGTTACTCCACTTGACCCACTTCGCGTCAAGAAGTATATTCCCACAGAATTGATATAGGACAGAACATAAGCTCAAGTTTCTACCGCATATACCGCCATCGCAGCCACCACAGCCACTGGTTTGTCGAACCCGGCAGGAATCATGTGAGGAGGGACATTTAGCCATTTATGGCATAAGTGGATAAACTAACAGAAATACCCCTGCGTATTGTAAAAGCTACCCCATATTTTAGGTAGCGTGGCTACTAGCGTGACCCACTGCTACCTGACGGTGTGTTAAAACTTAGGCCTATACCATAGTACATCTTATAAATTGCACTTTGTGGACACGCGTACACAAGCTTGGGGGTACAAGTAGCAGCCACTTTTTTTCCAACTCAGACGCTAGTGCCCCCTTGGAAAGCCCCCAATCCACTGCGCCATGCCGACCCAATTAGTACTTAGTCTAAGACGCTTAGCATGCGAATCCTCCGTCGATGGGGAGCACAGCGCCACTAATGAAGCTGCTTTGCGGGCTGAGAAGAAACGCGATAGCCTCAGCGACTTCTTCCGGATCCCCTTTTCGAGCTAAGGCTCCCGGATCGCCTTTGCCAATCAAGTCTGTGGACCCGGCAGACGCCTCGATCTGTTTAAGCATAGGCGTTGCAATGATACCCCTAATAGTATTAGTCATTATTATATGTGCGCATTCTTTTTCGGTAGGGACACGACACCGGTAGAGCAGCGTTACAACGACAGATCGTGTCTGTCTGAATGCTGCATACTGTAGAGTGAGGAATATGGTGTTGAGCTTACGGAGCAATTGCATTGACCCTGATGGCGTTGGCACCCTCCTCCTTAGCCGCGGTGCGCGTCAAGCCCACGATGGAATGCTTGGCGGCCACATAGGGACAGTTGCGTTCCAACCCCATGATGCCGGAGATACTGGCGGCGTTCACAATAGCACCCCCACCTCTCCCAGCCTTGCCGGTCCGCATATGCGGCAGCTCGGCGCGCATGCAGTTCAACGTTCCGTTGACGTTGACCTGCATAACCCAGTCGAACTCGTCATCCTGGATGTTCCGTGTGCTGCCGCCCTCCTGGGTGATGCTCCGTCCAATCACACCAGCTAGGTTGGCTGCCCCAGCAAGAGGCTTCCCAAAGTGTGAGAGGGTGGCTTGTATCCACTCTTCGCAGGACTTTCTGGAACGCACGTCTACTACCGCGGTAAAAATGGTAGTGTCCGTTGCGGAATCGGGCCGACGTTGGAGCGCTTCGGCTTTCACTCCAGCTAGGGCTGCAGCATTGACATCGGCGAGGGATAGGAGGGCACCCTCCCCTGCCAAGAGGAGGGCCAAGGCTCTCCCGATGCCGGATGCGGCTCCGGTGATCGTGACAACCTCCCCATTGAACCGCGATGACGTCATGATGAGTTTCAAGAGGTCTTCTAAATTATTACACAAGGAATGGGTTACGGGAACTATTCCCAACCAGGCTCTGTTATTGGTATGAGTAGCCTGGCTGATATAAATGATGATCACAGCCCTACAAAAACTGCTGATGTAATCATCGGCCCGGAGCACCGAGTGACATGTTTCGGGCCTCGGGTGGCATCGGACTCCCGTGATTCACTGACGACATTTGATATAGTAACCAAAAACATCCGGGCGGTATGACGTGTGCTCCAGGTTTTTATCCGTGAAGTTCGGCGATCAGCCCGAGGCGGAGGAAGAGTTACCCTTCACGATCGGCTCATCACATAAGGAGGTAGGTTGGTACCCAAATATTGGGCAGATTATGGTGCAATGATAGCGCTCTCTACACACCCACTCAATTGCATAAGCATCGGTTTTGTTCTGCTTAGCAACTCAGGAAAACAAGACGAAACCAACATGGCAAAGGTGACTCCAGAGCATTCATGGACGGTGGCAATTACAGGCTAAGCGCTAACCTGGCTGAATAGAGAGCCTTCAACCACCCCGTGAACCACATTGGACTGGCGGTTCCAGATGTCGAGGTCGCGCAGAAGTGGTACATGGACGTCTTTGGCTTTAGACAACTTCGGCCAATCAGCTTCGAGGATAGGGATGTCAACGAAGACACTGTCGTGCTGAACATCCTACCTTCTGTGGTGCGGAAGGTGAAGTTAGCCTACCTTGGTACTGGGAACTCTGTCGGGATTGAGTTGTTCGAGTTTATTGACCCCAAGATCGATCCCCAAAGAGAAACTCATATTGGGAATGAGCAGCACATCACGCTTGGGGGGTTCTTCCATTTTGCCGTCACAACCCCTGACATTGAGGCAATGCGCTGTAAAGTACTCGAGCATGGGGGCAAAGCCGTCGGAGGTATTGGTACACTTGATGGGGAGGAAGGCACATATGTGCAGGATCCGTGGGGAAACGTAGTGGAACTGATCACTGTCAGTTATGAGCAGCTGCTGTGCAACCGATAGGACCAATCTGTTAGAAAGACTAGGGGTACATGAGGGCCCAACATCTCCACATATATATATTCTTGCGAGGCTTCCTTAAACCTCAATCTAGTCCCTTAGTAAGGCATCAAATAGGTGTTCACTTTGTCTTGGACATGATCTAAGCGGCGGAATATTGAACAATCGCAGCGATTCCTCGCAAAGAGGGCAAGGAAGCACGATATGCCCACACCCATCTCGGATACGTCAGATTGTTCCAAAATGCAATAATATACAATTAGAAGAATTAAGGGGCCGTTTACACCCCCAGGAGCCGGAGGTGAATTTGTCGACATAGCTTGGGGCGATGGACTGACTATATGTATGCAAGACAGTTAGGCTGATCGCTATAGAAGGTTGCATAGAGTGTAAAAAGCGTAAATTGTCATGAGTGATCAAGCCTCTAGAGAGCGGTGGCTAGAAAGCTCTATATATGGTGTGGGAGCCCCGGAATACCGATATTGCGGGGTGCCTACAGCGCAGATGACTAAGCAGTTACCCCTATTCTGCGACACAAGGATAATGATTTTGATGGTCAAGCGACCCCAGAAAGGTTACATAGTGACCCCATTTTCGCTTAATGACATGCCACGACTACGAAATCAAATAAATACTGAAAAGAAGAAGGCATATGTCCTGATTTGCAATGAAATACTCGTGATCTATTGTACACCTTGGACCGAACTGGATTAATCATCCAAACTTCATAAGTGAGCCGGCTAAACTCGATCCTTAAACAGGCTAAGATTTGCCGCCAAGATCTAATAAGCTGTGTGTATGTGGAGCCAGGGGCTTTCATAGGCTCAAGGTCTTGACAGCGTTAGATTGGGAATATAAGGCCAAATGCGTCATGTTACAAGAAGTAAACGCAATCCAGTAACTAACAAAGTGCGCGACCGACGCTCCATCTCTATAGTATCTTCTCGGCTAGTTGCCTTCCAGAATAGAATTGGCAATGGCCTCAGCAAACATATCTGTGGATGAGTGAGCAATTGGCCTTCCGGTGTTTTGCAGAAGCGGCTCATTCACTTACACACTGCGCCCATGGTGTGGCCAGGGGGTAGGTTGGGCATAGCGCTGGCGTCAACGACTCTCAGTCCAGTGACACCGCGAACTCGGGCACGGCTGTCAAGGACGGCTGTCTCATCATCGTCGCGACCCATCCTAGCCGTAGAAGCTCCGTGGTAAATAAGGTTCATGTTGTCTTGCAGCCATTCAAGAATCTCCTCGTCACTGGCCACCTCCGGGCCGGGAGAGTACTCGAACTGGATCATGCTGCTATTGCTTGCAACCTCGCGGACTCGCTTGAGTGCCGCAACGGCCATCTCGCGATCCGCCGGATCCAACAACCAGTTGGGGTTAATGATGGGCGGTACGGCCGAGTCAGCACTCTGGATCGTAATATTGCCGCGAGACCGAGTCGCAAGGAGTGCCGATCCGATCGTGAAATAGTTGTCTTCAGGCCCCAGATCATCCGGAAAAGATGAGCTCTCCAAAGGTACGTACTCGACCTCTGGAACATCCTCAGGGAGAGTAGAGAGGTGCTCGAGTGTCGCCTCACTGAAACCCCGACGTAAATGCTCAGGATACTTTTCGAACGCTATGGCACGAAGAATCCGGTTAGCTAAGGCCACAACAATACGCCCATGTGGATTAGCCTAGGGGCGACGCGACTTACCGAATCCCTGCCCTGTACCAATGCTAGAAAGACGGCCGGATTGGCTAGTCAGGTACTGTGAGACTGCTTCTTCCACAGCTGCAGGGTTACCGGCAGCAAGTTGTGTATTAGTTGTGACGTTGACCTGCACTCCAGTTAGGTATCACCTCATGCGAAGAGCATTTAAAGGGGTTGGTGAGAGTTACCCCGAATACTAGGGACATATAGGGTGAATCCTATTACAACGTTAGCTTCAAATCTCGGGCGAAGAGAATCATATTGACCTCTACCTCTTCATTTTGACCGACTCCTGGCAAGTCAGCGACGACGTCGATGCCGTGCTCGGTGAGAGTTTCCGCTGGTCCCACTCCAGACACCATCAACAACTGGGGTGTAAACCACTGGGTGCTTCATGTTAGTACCAAGGACGCATTCACAACCCCAGGAGACAGGGGAAACTTACCACCCCGGCCGAGAGGATGACCTCGTTTCGCGCGGAAATCTCATACATCAGCTCGTTGTTGTGTACGTTTCCTTGTACAAGCACACCCGTGGCCCGCCTCTCTTCGTTAAACAGGATACGCTTGGCCAGGGCGTTAGGGTAAATCTTGAGTCCAGAGCTATGAGCGCCCCATTGAAGGAAGGAAGTCTCGGAGGAACTGCGGGTGGCTGTGACTGGATCGATGGCGGCGGTCATAGTTCCGTAGCCCATCAGCCTTCCACTGTTAAGTCCAGGCAATGCATCGAAACCCATGCGCTCATAAGCTTCGGCGAGGTAAGGCCCGTAAGGGCCCTGGAAGTTGCCGTACGAAACTTGGAGCGGCCCGGCCTCGTCAATGAAGGCGTTGGGGTCATAGGAGATGTTGAGAGACTGGTCGATCCGGCTGTAGTCAGGAGGGGTAAAATTGCAACTTCTTTGGAAAAAATCCCAGACATTCTCCCATCTCCAGTAATCATCTCCAACCAGCTCGGCCCATCTGTCATATGTACCTGGTGTCTGTCTGCGGTCATGATTAGTCGTCACTCACTGCGTTGGATAATTGCGCAAGGGAATACCTGTGATATCCACCGGTGTTCGCAGCGGATCTGCAATTCGGATCAGCTAGGTGTACTGCAAAAGGGACTAGATAGCATTCGGAGGTAATTTCACTTACCCTCCACCGAAGGTCTGACCCACGGTATAGAGCACTGTGCGACCATTATAACCCTATATCAAACATTAGTCGTTTTTTGAGCTGGGCTTCGTACTATAGGAGGACCCTTACGACTTGAGGCACGGTCTCCAACCCGATGGCAGTCAGGGATGAAAGTCCGCCACTTGCATAGTTTGGCTCGGCACTCATAAAGGCGTAACCCGGGATCTGAGTCAGATTCCCATTCAGGATCTCATAAAACGAGCCGGCCTCGACGACCGCGACGGTATAGTTTGCGGGATCCCTCGCGAGTCGTGCCGCAATGGTATTCCCAGCGTTGCCGCCGCCCACGACCTAAGTCCATTGGTTCAGGAGAGATCCTTTTTCGCTAATCGCTAATACTTACAACGTAGTCATAAGTCTCGTTTAGACCGGCACGTCCGAAAGAGTTCCCGAAAATTTGAGTCACTCCGTTTTCGTTAATAGTAGCGCCGACAGTGTCAGCCGCAGATGCTACTGCTGCTAACAGAGGGAAAAGAATGAAGCATGTTTGAGTTGACATGGTGATCGGCTCCGTTGGCACTGTGAGTGTTTTTTATATACCGTCAACGCCGGTTAGTAAATGATTTCAGAAGGCTTGCCTGCATTCAGAAAAATGATTACCGGGCCAATAGAATTTATACGCGAAGTTACTTCTGACGACATTCTGTTCAGCTCGGCCTGAGTGGTGGGCCCTCGGACCGGGCGCCCGAAGGCTGACATCCCGCCCCGAACATCATGACGTTTTTCGCAGGCGTCTTACCCATTAAAAAGCCGCACGTCGAAGACCTTACCAGTCTCCCAGGGCGACGTATGACTCCCTTACTATTACAGCTTGTTCAGCTTTCCCCCATTTACAGCACTATGGCGCCTCCCGAGCACATCCCGGCCCCTAACGCCGTCAACGCAGCCTTATACGGAATTGGCTTACTAGGCATAGTTGGAACATGGGGTCGCGCTGTTGCTAACGGCACAGTTGCCCACTTATTCAACGCCTTGCACCGAGGCGGACCCTACATCCTTCCTGGCAGTGAATTTACCTTGAAAACCAGCTTTAGCGGAATTTATTGGCCAATAGACTATCTCCTCGATATCCTTGTCATATTCTTTTGGGAAGCGGTCGACGGCTCACACCCGACGGAGTCGACTATTGGCATTTACTTTCTAGGCCAGCTCTTCGCGATGATCGTTGTCGTATATACGAGTCACGCGCGACATGGAGTGGGCTCTAGCCTCGTGAAGTAAGTAACATCCCGACTCGGTGGTGACCGGCCGGATGAATGGGGTCACTCTAAAGTATGGTGGAGAAAGCTCAACTAACACTTGTCCTTGGAAAGACCTACACTCTGGGCGCTTTCTTTCCAGATGTGCGCAATCGCCTGCACGGGGTGGCTTTGGGGGCTTTTCTTCGTGGCCACATCTCCGACTACCTCTGCGAGCATTTCGCGAGATCAGCTCAGAGGCGCATCGCTCGCGAATCCGCGCACAGTGCTCTACATTCCCCTTGCGCTTGCACTGGCTTACATTGTCCCGGCCGTAGCAATGGGCCTACCCTCACCAAGGGTGGTATCTAACGACTCCCAACAGTGGGCTCTAGTGGCCTGGAACATGTTTCCTATTTCTGCGCTTCTGCTGATGAAGACCTTTGCTACGATGGATGCGAGAATAGGTTCCCAGGAATCCTCTGCGAGAACAGGAAAACAAGCTACTTCCTCGACCTCGCACCGACAGCATCTGAGTGCTATACGGCGCGTTACAGCAATAACGCTAGCCATCAGCTTTGCCGCACATATCGCCGTTTTGGGTATTTCCATAAGTACTGTGTTATTCCCGACAATTTTCAACCCCAGGTTTTCCCAACGTTTGAGCCCGACCTCACTATTCGTACCGCCGATCGCTATTGAGAAAACAGCTACTGTTGGAGACGGTCTTCGCAGCTTCTTCTTGTGGGATCAGCTGTCTGGGTATCTGGTCGTGATTCTTGTTGCGCTGGTGCAGTTGCATAGCGCTGCACGCGTAATGGGGATGCAATTCGGTTGGGCGAAGGCCATTGGAGTTATTACCCTTGTCTCTTGCATTACGGGACCAGGGAGTGCATGTCTCATTGCTAGCTGGCTGAGAGATGAGCTACTGTTTGGGCCATGAGGTATATGGCCACATGTCAAAGCCCCAAGGGATGAAGTTCTACAGTGGATGGTCGAGATTCTCGAACAACCCCCCCGGAGTGTTAAAAGACAAGGGTAAACAGGGAATCTACCTATATTCAGATTGTAACATTTAACGGTTGAATCCCGAAACGCAACACAGATAAATGAAAACCTCGGAGAGCAGGAGGTAAATGAGAAACTCGTTCTTGCAATTGTATACAGCCGAGTGGTGCATCAGGCAGACAAAATGACTCTATAGGTTTCTTGCCTTTAACTCTTTTGATCAGCTTGCGGATACCAGTATGGGTGAATCTCTGTTCCCGCTGCAAATTGCATATCCCTTGAAGTGGTGCCTTTCCCAGGATCGAGCCGAAGCAATACGGCAACTTCATCTGATGGAAAGGGGTTGTTCCCCACAGTTAACCAAGTCGCACACCTAAACCACATCAAGCGCCGCCTCCATAATCCTGACAGCCTCCTATACAGGTGGGAGTTGAAATGCACCAAGAAAAGAGCTCCTTTAGCCTTCGGTTTAAAATTGGGCGGATAGCATCTCCATGTAGGCATACACGCATATGTATAGACCACTGACCTATGCTCGGCAGGGCGGGATGTCAGGTCCTATCATCCTAATGCACAACTGCATGTTTACTACTTGCGCAGGATTCGCTAAAGAACCCTCAATCAGGGCCACCTCACCCCTCAATCGCGTACCTAGGCCACATTTACCCACTTGCCAACCTCCATATCAGATATACCATTTCAATAGCTATACCTTTCCTCTCAACTGCACAAAAAGGCTCGATACCAGCAGAGGACTCATCTCACATTGAACCCGAGTCCCTCGAATTCAACTCATCTCCACTTATAGTCTTTGGTGCAGGTAGTTTCTGTTTGTAAGTTAGGAAGCTAATTAGGACCACGAGAACAGCTCCCGAAAGCCCCAAGGTAAAAGCTCCCCGGATTCCGGTCATATATGCTCGGGTAACAGCATCTAATTCTTCGCCAGAGAACACTCGCTGTATTTCAGTCGCCCCAGTGTGAAGTAGAACAATGGGGTCAATGTCCGGAGCGAACCCAGGCAATGCGCGAGTCATCAAATTTGAAAATATCGACTGCGCGGTGGTCACAAAGTAGCAACCGCTGATCAGTTGTGCCACTGTACGGAAGATGTTAGCCAGGACTGGGAGGCCGTCTGAGCTAGGGTTATGGAAAGGCTTACGGAGACAAATTCCAGTGTTTGATGTTAAATCCTCGGAAGAGGAAAGCCCCTGGATCGCCGTCATCGGTAGCTGATTCCCGATACCGGCACCCAAGCCAAAGATTACTTGATATCCCATGTACCTGGACCTAGGGGAGGCTTCGTCCAAGGTGTAGAGCAGAGCGGCTCCGGTGGTGAGGAGTAAGGCAGCTGCTGCTCCAATGGGCTGCACATGGCGGATTCTACCAATGCCGGAACCACCGATGAGCGAGCCAACAGAAATCAACGCAAGAAGCGGGAAGTTGGCAACTCCGCTTTGAATAGCCGCCATTCGGTGAATGGATTGGAAGTAAATAGGGAGGTAGTATAGGTAAACCCAGTTTGCATCATTGAGACTAGACCATGAGCAGTGAGCTAGAAGCCTCGGGTTGACTAGACCGGATGTTTGGGTGACTTACGTGAACCCATACAGACTATTCGCCCAGGTCTCGCGCCTTTTAATTAGCCGCCGGGGAACCATAGCATAATCTCCAGATACCATCTCGACGACCACGAATGCAATAGTCAAAACAATCCACAGCACCAGCGTAACAATAACTGGCCCGGAGTTCCAGGGCATGGTCAACCCGCCCCACTGAAGAGCAAGTGTGAAACAGACGAGCGAAGCACCCAGGGAGAACATTCCAGGAAAGTCAAGCTGTAAGATAATCTCTTTGATCGTCGCCGGAACGGGCTTCATATGTTTTGGCGTCTGGAAGAAAACCAAGATGAGCCCCATAGAGAGGCCGCCAATGGGCAGGTTGATATAGAAACTAGTCCCTGATTAGTACGTTCGCCGACCAGGAGTGCGACCTCTTTACTTACCACCACCTCCAGGTAACCCCGGTGGTAAAAGCTCCGCCGATTATTGGGCCTAAGATCGCGGAGCAGGCGAACACAGCCAGCAGCATCCCAGTAAAGGTCGGCCGGCTCATAGGCCTTGCAATTTGGTGCATTAACAGGAATCCGCCGCCGAGGATGCCGGCGCCTCCCCATCCTTGAATTGCACGACCCACGATAAGTGCTGTGCTGTTAGGTGCGGTAGCTATGGGGTGCCGGTCAAACCAATTGTACCCGTGATGATGCGGATAGAGAGTGAGAAAACAGAAGAGTACCTAAATAGGGGTAAGGGGTATTGGAATGCCTACCAGCTACAAGACTGCCGACAAGAAAAATCGCGACAGTAATAATGAGGACGGTCGTGGTCTGGCAGTATTTGTATAACTTGCCCCAAAAGGGGGAGAATACGCCTATCGTCAGGAAGTAAACGCTCCCGTACCACTTCTGCATATTAGCGTCTGCCTATTCCAGCGTCGTAGGAACACCGCCCGAGGTCCAGGATTACTCAGTTCGTGAACTTGCACTCACACCAACGTGGTTTAGTTGATGAAATTCATCAGTGATAGCGGGGATTGCGGTAGCAACGATCCCCTTGGGAAATCGTTAGTGACTCCAATGTGTTTTTACTACTGACACGTGTCGGACAGCTTACCAAATCTAGCGCAGCCTGCGTAGCATGGAATGTTAGTTCGGGTTGTGAGTGCACTTCAAGTGTTCGTGTAGATGTCTTACCAAGAAAGTGTTCAAGAACACAGCAACGAGAATGATTACCAGCCTGAGACCTTCTGGATATTCTTCTTTCTGGCCGTCGTCATGGTTCTCCATCATACCGTTGTCTGTGCTCAACACAGACTTCTCCGAGGGCGATGGTCGCCCAGTGGTTTCTAGGCCCGAAACTGCCTCACCACTCATAGTTTGGGCTCCTGAATGCATGATCGTGTATCTTCCTTCAGTATTCAACAGAAAATTCCACTCCTAGTAGAACTCTGGGTATTGCAGGATTGTTCTTTACGGAGTACTGTTGTTGTTGCAGGCTAATGAGTCGACGAGGTTCAGGATAGGAGTCATGGTCGCTGAACGGGACCTATACACAACTGAACTGATCAGCCATCCTTTACGTCATTGCTTATGCCCCCGTCGGGTTGCGGTGTCGGGGACCGGTTCTGAGATATAATGGATTTGCAACTTGCATGAGTATCCGGTCCGACCGGTCGCATTTGCCAAGAACCGTCGGGGGGCCACTCCGAGCCCCACATCTGCAACACCTGGGGTTCTTCGACCAGAGGGCACGAGAGCTAAGTATAATTACACGGTATCTACTATCATGGTCCATTCATGTCGTTGTACGGAGTAAACGGAATTTTCAACTTTGATTAGAAGCAACGGGATAGACTACACTGCAATCATGGCTCAACAACCCTCCGGATTTCCTAGCCTCAAGCCAGCTATCATCACCAAGGTAGACATTGGCGATGTGAACCCTTTGGGTTAGTGGCATAAACTCGTGACGATCTCTACCGCCGCGTGCTAATGCCTTGCAGGAGTTATTCACAACGGTTCGAAGTTGACACATTATGTGAGTAGCTCCCAAGCCCTGAGACGTTGGCCATGTGGAAACTTAGAAGGCTCAACGAAACTTGCGAGTATCTAGGGAACGCCGACTGGGACGATAGAGACGGTTCCAGGATTCGAGCCGGCCTTCAAGGCCACGGTAAACTTCGGGGCCGACTGGCTCTCGTTCGACCCCGATGGAAACCATGGTCGCATTGACCTCCGAGGCATGGCCAGGTGCGTCCTTGTATGATCACCCATAGTACTGTTCAGGTACTGACTCAGCCACGATGGGAAGGACCGAGGAAGGGCATTCGATAGACTTCAGGTACACCGGGGTTATTAAGATGGCGCCGGAAGTCCACAAAATCTTCGACATGCAGCCAGACATGGCGACCGTGCCCTTCGGATTTGCAAGTACGTTGACTCAAACATATCTCTGTGCATCTGGCTTGACTAACTGCGTTTGTATAGCTGGGTCGCATACCTTCCTCGTCGCCGATCCGGCTCTGAAGCTGTTGGAGAACAGTACCTTTGTGAGCAATGGGCGAATCATTGTCCATGAGAAAGGCCTGATTGTAGAGACCCGACAGTCCCTCGTGGTGCCATCTACTGATATGGACTGATTCATGGGAGCATGGGGCTATGGTCGAACTTAGATAGTCGTGTACGAAATTCCAAACTTTTGTGGTCATTACAGTGGAGAGCAGATACAGTATACACGGTTGAAGGTTAAAAGGGGCGCTTGTTACCACGTTTTGCTTAGAAGGGAGATATTTATAGAACGACCATATTACACATCGCGATTCCCGCGTGGCCCGTCGCATAGGTCAATACAACGCAATGAAGATGTATATTCTTACATCGTTTCACTCTGAGAGGCTTGGCCATATGCTAATGTAACTTTGCTGGCTGTATGCAAGTGGATGTTATCGGTAGCCAGTGTAACTTACCATTTTCACATATACACTTAGGCTGTGATGGACAACGCTTTTTAAGGCCTACTGACACCGGTATCGACACCGCTACGTGCTAAAATAGACAGGATAATGAGCGTATTCATTAGAGGATTAGCCATTCTATCAAGGTGGCAGAGAGCCATACATATACACAACACCTACAGAAATCATGTTACTATACTTATTAAAAAAACCTTAACCCTTACTTTAACACTCCCGTTTAAGGCTTTACGATATACGTATATATGTTCCCGTAATTTACTGTACTCCCGTATTCCGGGTCGCTTATTTCGATTAACTTCTTCTGCTTAATCAATTTCCATAACTTAATATTTCCGTAACTTAAAGCTTCCGTAATTTAAAACTCCCGTAATTCAATAAGCTTACGTTGCTAAGTTAATTTAATTAATTAATTTTTCGGCCCGGTTTCTATTTATTCGGTCCGTTTTTTAACAAGTAATTACGTTACCAACTTTCCTTTCATAAGCGATTACCGAATATTAACTTTAAACCAAAAACCTCGCGAAACTTCAAAAACGGCTTTCGTACGAATAACTTAATTAAGCCGTCTGCTACTATGTCCTCCGTCCGGACATACTTTAACTAAACCTTTCCTTTTATTACCTTTTTTTTTAACAAAGTATTATTAAATATTAATATATTTAAAACAATTATAATTACCTGGATTTTTCGCCAGTGCAATCGCGCCTTAATTATTACAATAAATAATTATTACGCTAACTTAGTCCTAACCATAGCATTTCTGCCCACCTTTTTAAAATCCGTATTAAGTTTGCTAAAAAAAGGTTATAACCAAATAGCTTCTTTAATAACCTGGGTTTATCCAACGTGCTTAACTTTACAAAATAACAATGTCATACTAACTTATCGCTTAGATAATTAATTAATTGCTTTATTACCCAAATTAAAAACGTACCCGGAAGTTAACCTCCGGGTATTAAAATTACCTGCTTAATCAACGTCGCTATAGCCAGCCAAAAAACAAATCTTTCCTTTAAATTTTAATAACAGCTTTTCGTCCCTTATAAATAACGGAAAATTCGCTTTACTGCAGCCTTATGCTGCAGTATAAGGTTAAATAAATACCTGCTTACGTATAATACTACGTAAGTAAGGCCCGGTTTGGTCCTTATTATTAAGTACATTAAAAAGCCAACAACTAATTAATAACGCTGTTTGTTATTTTTCGAACAAATCCAATCGTTTTTTTCTTTAGTTTCGAAGTTATTATTAAGGTATTAACTTTTTTGCAATTTTTTATCTAATACAATCCAAGTATTTTGTTAATATATCCCTATTGGTTTAAATAAATCGTTCGATTCGGCCGGTTTTTTCGAATACGAATGCTTAAGTAATATTAATAAGGCCCAAACTTTATTATCTAGAATCGCTTATTTAATGCTACCTTAACTTTATTAATAACTTTTTTGTTTTTGCCAACTAACAATAAATCGTTAACGTAAATAAAAATATAAATCCGGTTTTTTTGTTAATAAAAACCCCGGCGTTCGCGTTAATTAGGCTAAAACCTAACGTTACCAAAAATTCGGTTATAATCTTAAACCATACCCTTAACGCTTACTTTAACCCGTACAATGCCTTTTTTAATTTACAAACTTTATCCGTACCGTTATCGAACTTCTTTAGTTGTTTTATATATATCTCCTTCTTTATCTTATTATAAAAAAAGGCAGTTTTCATATTTATTTATTCGATTTCCAAATCGTAAGCGGTAGTTATAACAAACAAAACTTTATAGTTTATTAGTTTTATTATTAAAGCGAAAGTTTTAAAATAATCCACCCTTTTAATTTATTCGAAACTACGGGCTATATAACGCGCCTTATAACGTATAATTTCGTTATTAAGTTTCCTTTTAAGCTTAAAAACTTACTTATTACGGAATTTTTTTTTCGGTTCCATTAGTTCCTATATATTGTTATTTAAAAAAAATTAATGCTTTACTTACATCGCCTTGCGTTATTTGTTCCAGAAGTAATTTCGCTTTACCTTATTAAGTATTTGTAACTTTATGTCGTTATTTGCATTTTTAGTATTTGCTGTTAATACCAAGAACGAGTAAAGCATAAATACATAATCGCTTTTATGTAACATTCGATTCCGAAATAAATAACGAAACTCTGGATGTTCTATAATTTGATTATTAAAACTAAGATTTAGTATAAATTCTGTAGTATTACCTATCGAGATGCGCTTTTGTAAACTTTATGTTATGTTATAACCCAATACATCTTGGCCTCTAGAAACGGTTAAAGAACAGGGATTCTCTAAAAAACGAATTACGTACGGTTACGTACAATGATTTAAGGATTATTAGGATTATTATCGAATGCAATAATTCAAGGATTATTGGGATTATTCTCGAATGTAATAATTTAAGGATTATTGAGATTATTTTCGAATATAATAATTTAAGAATTATAAAGATCATTTCGAATGTAATAATCCAAATACCATAACAAAGAAGTTTTGATATATAGATATGCTTATTACTTTTTAATAATTTTAAATAATATTAGTTTGTAATATAACTTAATTACTTAAATTATCTTTAATTATTTGCTATTACCAGACGTAACTAATCTTATTATTATTATTTAGTTTCCCATAATATTATTACTAATATAAACCTGCGTAATTAAGTTTAATAATTAGTTAACTAATCCAGCCGTTATACGTTACAAACTTTTATTTAATAATATAGTCAAACTTTAAGTAATATTCGAATCGCTATTATGTTAACCAGTACTTAAGTTACCTTTATTTAGGAACTTACGGCTTAACAGCTTCAAAACAAAATTAAGGAGCTCGAAGCTACCGTCGAGCAGCTTACCAACCAGGTGATGTCGGTACCGGTCGGTAGTTACAAAATGAAACCAAAGAAACCAGAACCATACAACAGGAAAGGGAACGTTTAAGGTTTCCTAACCCAGGCTCGGGTTTACCTTCGTTTTAAAGGGCTTACCGACCTAACTGACCAAATTCTCGCTGTCGCAGTTTATTTGGAAAGCGACACTTTCGATTAATTCGAGCCTATTATAAAAAACTTCCTGGAAAAAGGAAAGTCCGACTAGGAAAAAACCATTAAGGAAATCTTTTCCCGTTATGTCAATTTCGAAAATAAACTTAAAAGCAACTTCGAAAATCCGGACGAAAAACGTATTACAACTTAATAAATTTTTTAATTGCGCCAAAAAAAAACCAGCCTCCAAATATGCCGTAAAATTCAAGAACTTTATAGCAAAAACAAGATAAACGAATAAGGAAGATAATACTTTAATCGACGTATTTTACAAAGGTTTAAAAAAAAACGTTAAGGATGAAATTATCAAGTTTTTACGTTTTACGACATTCGATAAATACATTACAGAAACAGTACAAATCGATAACCGACGGTTTAAGAAATAACAAGAAAAAAAAAACACTTTACTTTACGGGCGGGATATTTTAAAGCTAATTAAGGAAAAAAACGCGAAATACCCTTTATTTTTTACGAAACGGCTCCAAAACCCATAGAACTTGGTATTACTTAACGACGAAACATAAGCCAGGTACAGTGTTACAATTGTGGCAAAATGGGACATATTATTAAGAAATGCAAGTCGCCGCAAAAAACCGATAAAAAGATATATTAGACCCTAATACTAAAAGAACCATTAAGGAACCCGAACGGCAACAGATAAATCAATATAATCCGCAAGCGTACCAACAACGAACAAAAGGAAATCCGATAAAAACTAAAAGCGGCTAAAGCCCTATCGCAAACGGTAATTAACCGATAACAATCTGCCATAACGAGATAAATAACGGAATATCAGAAATAAAAAACATTATTTACCCCCAAATTTCGTTTACGATTACAAAAAAAAAAAAAAAAAAAAAAAAAAAAAAAAAAAAAAAAAAAAAAAAAAAAACAGAAACGGTACGAACAGTTGGAACTAAACGTATAAATTAAGAAATATTACGGCTGGGATAAGGCCTTATTACTAAAAACGCCCGACCAATATAGGAACCTATATGCTATCTACTGTAGGCAAGCCTACTGCCTTTAATATAAAAAACAACAAAGCTACATATAGCGACGCATTATACGTATATAACAGCAAAAATTTAACTTCCATAACCAAACCGGAAGTAATCTTAAGGACTAACAATAATATCGCCATTTACGTATAATAATTACACAGGATACCATCGATATCCTTACAACAAAAGGAAGTTAACTTAAAGGCAAAAGTTACCTAAAAAAGATCCAATACATTACTTCCAAACATGTAACTACAAAATACAAAAAAAATGAATCTATTAAACAATTATAAAAATAATACGGGAAACCCTTAATAACTTACAATTCTAACTAGCATTTACGACTGATCCCAGGAAACGGCGAAAGTTCCAGAAAAAAATACAGTCCCAACAGGAAATACAGCCCAGTATAACACATAATATTAGCAATAATCCGGCAACTTAAATAACTGGATAACGGAATTAAATTACCTAAAAAAATATAATCGAACAAATCGAAAAAAACATCGTTACCTTAAAACAGTACAATAAATTATTCGATATACGCATTATGGAACTAAAAGCGATACTGGAACGTTAAAAGAAATATATTAAACAGCTGCAAGCAAAAGTTAAGCAACTAAAGTACCCAAAAAATAAACGCTACCTATAAAAAAACTACAAAGTAACGAAAGCTAAGGAAGTCCGCATAAACCCCTTGAAAAAGTTCTATATACGACAATAAAAACCAAAAAAGATTTTATTATAATTAAAGTACGAATTAAAACACATTAATTTACCGCATTTGTAAATAACGGAGCTTTAAAAGGAAACTATATTATACCGAAAGTAATAAATAATTTTAGATTACTATAAAAGGATAAGAAAAACCCTTACATCGCCGAAAACGCCGAAGGTTAAGTATTTACTTACGATAACGGGACAATTATACGCGAAATTAATTACCTTAAGACTTTTATTAAAAAATAAATCCAAATAATTAATTTCGACATTATTCCATTAGGGAACTACGACATAATTTTCGGAAAACCATGGCTATACCAATACGATATCTTAATCGAAGAAAAAATTAACCAAGTGAAATTCCCTTTACCTTTTATTAACAAACAAAAAAAACAAACGAAATTTCGATATTTAATTAATAACAAAAAAAATAACAAATGCAAATATAAAAATATAACAGAAACCTTATTACCTAAAGGAATACGACATTAAAAAAATAGGGGCATAATAAACGCATTCGACGTATTATAACTATTATCCGGGCATAATTTTATAACATAAACGAAATTTTCGAATAATAACCCGAAAAGCTAAAAAAAAAACATAATTAATATATTACTACAGTATCGCAAATACAAGTAATTATTTCGAAAAAAGCTCGATACGAAGTTACTAAAGCATAATAAATGGAACCACGAAATAATCCTTAAAAAGGGCACCTTACCTAAGTTCTACTTTATTTATAACCTTAATGTTACAAAATTACATACGCTATAAAAATATCTGGAAAATAAATTTTAAAAAGGATGGATTTAACGATTTATATTTTCAATAAGATATCCTATATTTTTTATATTAAAAAAAACAGGAAATTAAGATTAATAATAAATTACCGACATTTTAACAGCATTACCGTTAAAAATAGGATACCTTTACCATTAATTACCGAAATAAAAAATCGCCTATAAAAAATTAAATAATTTACCGCTTTAAACTTTAAAAATAAATATAATCTAATTCGAATTAAGTTAAAACACGAATATAAAACGGCTTTTAAAACGAAATACGGACTTTATAAGTATTTGGTTATATTAATAAAACTTACGAACATACCAGCAACTTTTTAACGAATAGTTAACTACGTGTTTCGAAAGTACCTGGATATTTTCGTTATATATTATTTAAATAACATTTTAATTTTTTCGGAATCAAAAAAAAACATACATAAAATACGTTTATCAAATTTTTTAAGCTTTATAAAACGCCAATCTGTTTGTTAACGTAAAAAAAAGTTAGTTCCATATACAGGAAATAAAATACCTGGGATACGTTATTATCCCGGGATACATTAAGATAAACCTTAAAAGAATTACAACAATTACCAAATAACCAAAATTTACAACAGTTATAAAAGTATAAGCATTTATTAAATTCGCTAATTATTACCGGAAGTTCATTAAGTATTTTAGCAAAATTGCGATATTATTATCCAATCTTACTAAACAAAGAAATAAGTTTTAATGGATAACGGAAACAGAAAAAGCTTTCTAATAAATTAAAAATGCGATTACTAGTAAACCAGTACTGATTATATACGATCCAAAACGTCCAGTTAAATTGGAAACCGATTTATCGGATTACGTATTAAGCGCAGTAATTGGATACCGAAATAATTAAGGAATATTTTACTTAATTACTTTTTATTCCTATAAGTTAAAAAGAACAGAACTTAACTACGATATTCCCGATAAAGAATTTATGGTTATCGTTAAGGCTTTTCGAAAATTCAGATATATACTTAAGGGAAACCTTCATTAAATTAAGGTCTATACCGATTATAAGAATTTTACCCGTTTTACAATTATACGGGAACTTATAGAATAATAATTACGTTACGCAGAAAAACTAGCTGAATATAATTTTATTATCATATATTAAAAGGGATCAAAAAATGGCAAAGCGGATATTTTCAGCAAACGATTTAACTTAAAAAAATTGATTAAGGTTAACTACAAAATCTTTAATGTTACCCTAAAAGAATACTTAAAATCACGACAAATTGCAACAATGAAGGTAATGCCCCTTAATCTATATTAGAAAATATAATAATATAACAATAACCTACCCGACGATTAAAAAACAAACAAAGTTCAGGTTCCAAAAAAATATTAGCAGGACCTAATATGGGACATATATCAATATTTACTTTACGGATACCCAGGGATCTACAAAACTTTAAAACGATTACAGCATATTTAATACTTTCTTAAAATAAAAACAGCAGTATAGAAAGTTAAACGAAAATGCAATGTTTGCATTAAAGTTAAAGCCTTACAGCATAAATTATACGGAAAACTGCAACCATTTTTAATTTTATAGCGACTATAGGATTCGATTATTATGGATTTTATTACCAAACTTCCCTTATCTGAAAATCCAGCGATAGGAATACATTATAACAGCATTTTCGTTATCGTTAACCGATTTACGAAATTTTCTTAGTTTTTATTATATCTCGAAAATACGAATGCAGAATAAATAGTATATATTTTTTTTCTGATATATTTTTAACGTATATGGATTATTAACAGAAATTATCTTAAATAAAGGTACCATATTTACCTTTAAATTTTAGCAAGACCTTATGGTATAAATCGGCCTAAATTACAAGTTATTTAACGCATTTAAACTTTAAATAAATAAATAGATAAAACGGTTAAATCAAACTTTGAAAACTTATTTACGATGTTATATTAATTACAAACAGAATAATTAGGTCGAAAAGCTACTAATAACTCAGTTAGCTTATAATACTAGCTATTACGAAAATATCAAATAACCCCAGCAAACGTTAATTTTGGTTTTATACCAAAAGTTTACAGAAAAATATCCAATAACAGTTTAATTAACGTTAAGGTAATTTTAACATCAAAACAATTTAAATAGTTACATGCAAAAATAAAAACAAAACTCGAATTCGTACGTAATTAAATAAAAAAGTATTATAATTAAAAAAGTTTAAAAAGATTAACTTTTTCAAAAGGAGATATGGTTTACCTAGTTACTAAAATATCAAAACCAAATACCTAAATTAAAAACTCAACTTTAAGTACATTGGCCCGTATAAAATAACTAAGAAAGTTTTAAAAAATAACTATCAATTAAAGTTACTTCCAAAAGTTAAGCTCCATTTAATCTTTTATGTTTCTTTATTTAAGTTAACGGCGGATATTATCAAAATTAATACAAGATACGAAAATAAAGTAAAAAAGAATGTACCGGTATATAAAGTAAAGAAAATCCTAAATATACGCAAAAAAATGGACTTATTTAGTATTTTATTAAGTTAAAAAAAATACCCAGATTCCGAAAATACCTGGAAACCCGCCAAAAATTTTATAAACGTCCAGCGCCTTTTAAAAACTTTTATTAACAACGCCGGAACTAGTTATAAACGTACCTTAATTTACGTTTTTGACAGCGGATCAATTAATAATGTCGATACCTAGCCAATCGGTTAAGGCGAAAGCTTGCGCTGTAAAAGCAGGAGTAAAAATTTTTGGCTTTTTCTCCCCCGTTTCCTCGCGTTTCAATCGTTTCAGTTTTTCGAGATTATCGATACCTCGCGTTACGGCTTTTATCATTTTTTCATACCACAATTTTTTTTTACGAAAACGACGAAAACGAATATTTACTTGGTCCGTTTTTTTTTAACAGCTTCCAATTCCAGCTTTAGTTTCCGATGTTAAATAGTTACTTTCTGTAACTACTTAGAACTTAAACTCTTAACGTTACAGTTAACTTAGTTATACTTAATATAAAACAAACAGCAAAATAAGTTGTTTTCAGATAGTTTGTAGTTTAGACTGCGGGATTCGCAAAAGGAACAAGGAACCATTTAAACAGGATATACAAAGACAGCAAAAAAAAATCTATCGCGCTACGCGGCTTTTTTTTCGAAATAGGTTTTTTACGTTTCTTAATTTGATTAACTATATTTTTAATAATAAAGAAAAAAGAATTTACAATTTTCGGGACAAAGATTTCGAAAGGAAAAAATCATATTATAACTTAATATATCTTAATTTTTAAAAACGGTTAGAAAATAAGGATTTTCCAAAAAAACGAATTACGTACGGTTACGTATAATAATCTAAGGATTATTGGGATTATTTTCGAATGTAATAATCCAAGAATTATTGGGATTATTTTCGAATGTAATAATCCAAGAATTATTAGGATTATTTTCGAGTATAATAATCTAAAAATTATTAAAATTATTCTCGAATATAATAATCCAAGGATTATAAGGATTATTTTCGAATATAATAATCCAAGTACTATAACAAAGGAATTTTGATATATAAATACGCTTATTACCTTTTTATAGTTTTAAATAATACCAGCTTATAATACAACTTGGTTACTTAGATTATCTTTAGTTATTTGCTATTACCAGACGTAATTAGTTTTGTTATTATTACTTAATTTCTTACAATATTATTACTAACATAAACCCGCGCGATTAGATTTAATAATTGGTTAACTAGCCCAGCCGTTACATGTTGTTATGGTAGCTTAACGTCTATTAATAATACCTTGGCATTATCGTTTGGTTAATGAAAAAGTTTACGAGAAAGTTTATGTAACTTAAAAGATTATTTCTGATTTAACCCCTTTTTTAATATCGAAATATATGTTTTGAATTAAGGCTTTAATAATTTTTCCTCCAGGTGTTAAGATTTTATATGTCGAGTTGCCGTTATAACCGATTAATACGCCCTGGTTTGATTTTTCGTTTAGTTTTTTCCTTTTCGTTAAAGAAAGGAAATATTAGATTTTGGTACTTAAAGTTTTAACGTATATAATGTTAGGTTCCTATCCGTAAACCATTTATTATGGGGTAACTTCGAATGCGCTGTGAAGATTTCGATTTCGTAAGTAATTAATTGTTTTTAGTACTTTAAGCTATTAGTTAAGGAATATATTTCCCCTTATTATTATAAATAGGAATTTATTTCGAATTATGGCGTTAAGGCTTCCCGTAATGCCGTTATTTTCGTGTTATTTTGTATTAATAGTTTGCAAAGTAATGTTACGTTATAACGTCTACGTCTTAACGTTGTTTAAAATAAAATTTTCACTTTTATTTGCGTATAATATTCGATATTTGTAATCTTGTTTTTTTTAAGTACTTAACGAATTATTCGATTTGGGTTTAAACCTTTTGTTTATTTTTTATTGGTTAAATAACGCTAAAACGGCTATAACTATTTATTATAATAAATTAATATTTTTCGCTTTTTGTACCGGTAATATGAAATAGTCCGTAAACGTTTAGGTAAATAATGTTATTTGGATATTCCTTTTTATGTAATATACCTTTATGTAACTTTTCTTTTATGTGACCTTTAACGTAAATTTTGCAGGTGCAGTAATTTTGCGTATCGTTTATGCTTTGTATTATGTATTCGAATTTTAATAGTAATATTTTGTTTAAATAGCTTATTTTTTCATACTATAATTTTATCTTTGGGCTAACTAAGTAAGTTGATAAGGTTAGTACAGTTATTTACGATATTTTTAAAGCAAATAAATTACCGAATCGAAATGTATAAATTTTAAAGGTAGCCGTTTTTAGGTTGGCGTTGGAGTTAGTAACCGGGTTGGTAATTTGTTTAACAATCTAACTGGTAGCTTAGTTAACGATCGGGTTAGTAGTAAGATTGCCTATTTTGCCGTAAACTGGATATGCTGATGTTAATATTAATGTCGATACAAAGTGTTTTTTTTTAATGTTTGGTTGGTATCATAATTTCGCATAAGTTTTATTCGAAAGTTATCTTTACTTTTTTATTTAGTAGTTGTGTTACTGATATTAGGTTAACGCCTAGCTCAAGGGCGAAAAAAACGTTTTTAAAGTTAATCCATAATGTTCCGATTAAGGTGGTGCATTTTATGCGGACTGTATCTCGTCCAATTACCGGGATCTTGATGCCGCCGATACTTCCGATAGTGAAGTTATCAGATAATAAGATAAGGGTTAAGTTAATAAATTCGTTACGGTTAAACGTGGCATGTTGTTTATATCCGGAATTTAATATTTAGATTTTTTATCAGAAATAAATTAAGTTTATAATTAAACGTTAAAATATTTAGATATTTAAGTATTTAAATGTTAAGAATATTATCGCTTTTGTTTTTAGTTTTATATGTTAATAATGCTTTTTTTGTTTTCTTTCTTTTTTTTTATCCTTTTTCTTTTTTTTAAAGTAAAAGTATAATTCCTAATATTCGTTTTTGGTATGCCATTGTTTTCCATAATGGTTGCAGATTAAGACTTTTATTATAACTACGTTTTGTTTTTTTATTAATGTCTTAATAGCATTCCTTTTGTAACTTACGCTTTTGCGGGATTTTTCTATTATAGTAGGTACGTTGTTATCCTTTAATTTATCCATACGAATTTTTTGAACCTTTATTATGCGGATAACGTTAATTAATTCGAGTAGGGCCTAAATATAGAAGGTCCAGAATATTTAAGCTTAAGGCTTATATTTTTCCTCTAACTTACGGATAAAGTAGACTGTTAAGTAATTAATAAAAAGCTTATGTTCCGGCTCCATATGTACGTATCCTTTTTGGATATCCATAATTTTTTTTTCCAAGTTTACGTATATTGCCGTAATTATCGAATTTGGCAATATTTTATTTATCGGCCAGTTGTAATAACGATAAGATACCTTCCTGTCCGAATTTCTTTTTGGCTTAAAAAATAACTTTACAACTGTATTTTATTTTTTAACGGATTATTCGATAAATTAACTTAGGCTGTTATAAAGTAACATAATAACCTTACGTTAAAAAATTAACCACTATAGCTATAATAACTAAGGTATTTTGTCGATTGTATTAAAGGATTTCCCCGGTATAAACTTATACCCGTTGCAAGTTTTTAAGATTATCGTTATATATTTTCTCTATTTCGGGTAAGTTTTTCGGTTCGTAAATTCCGGTAAAACGTTTAGCTTAATTACGATGTAATTAATTTCGGAAATATTAATAACGCTAACGTTAACGTTAATATTACGTCGCGAAGCCATATTAACCAATAATAAGCTAATAAGAAATTACTGTAAAAAAATATAAGATTATAATTATAAGGATTAAGATTACGGTTAAAAAATTTAATTATAAGGTATTTCAACAAACGTATCGGTTAAAGCGATACTTAAAATAACGTCGTCGGCCCGAAATTCGCTTTCGTTAATAAATACGGTTTCGTTACTTA
Organism: Monosporascus sp. 5C6A; assembly: GCA_004155035.1. NCBI lineage: Eukaryota > Fungi > Ascomycota > Sordariomycetes > Xylariales > Monosporascus > Monosporascus sp. 5C6A. The sequence goes on along the minus strand of QJOB01000074.1, from coordinate 27,357 downwards.
ACGTAATTATTTCAGCTCCAAATAGATTTCGTTCGTTTGTTAACGTGGAAATCGTGAAATTGTCGAAATTTAATTATTATTTTAGTATAAATTCGGGGATAAAACTGCCTTTATCATTAACGTTTAATACCTAGGAGTTTCCATATAACTAAAAACTTCTTATAGTATTAGTAATATAAAAATAATGCTTAACTGTAAAAAATCGTTATTAAGTTATTTCCCGAATAAATCGTTTAAAGGTAGTATGTTTTTCGTCGGTTATAATAATAATAATAATATTTATCGAATTTGCAGTTAATAAACGATAAATAAAATTATAGTAATCTGTTTAAACCGATCGTTTAAATAATAGCGGTAAGCTCGGACCGATATATAATCCGATAATTTAATTAATCTATTAACCAAAATATATAATACTTAACTGTAAATATTTTAAACGCGGAATTCCGAGTTTATAATCTGTTAAAATAAACAAGATAATAAACGTATTTATTAAAGGATTAGTTATTTTATTAAGGTAATAAAAAGCCATATATATATATAATATTTATAGGAGTTATGTTACTATACTTGTTAGAAAAACCTTGACCCTTACTTCAACATTACGCCCCCGCTTAAAGAATAGTTGCTTTGATAAATCCTAAGCCGTTGCCCCGTGGAAAACATGGGTTAACGTGCGATGTAGCTTTTTGGTGGATCGCCGCCAAAGCTCGGTCATTCACCCCAAAAAGGCAAATAGAGGTTCGATAACGAGTGTATAGGACGAATTAATGGCGTTTCCTAAACGACTGTAACGAACAGTCGCTTAGGAAGCGCCATCAACTTTTCAAGTAACTTCGAGCTTATTAACCAATTATTGATGGCCCGTGCAAAGTAGCAGAGTAATAGGCCATTAAGCCATTAAGGAGTTACAGTATCGATTATAGCCTGAATCTGCGGGGCCTGGCCTGAGCCTATTTCTCCCTCAAGTTGATGACATATTCTCTTGTATGTACGTTCTACCCCATAGTTACAGCCATATTTTGGCCCCAATCTCGGTACACAGCAAACACTTCTTTAGTTAATCTAGCAATGTCGATACTCGGGTGGCCATAAGACCTAGTACGTCACTTAAGTGACTTCACTGCGCTTTACAATATTACTCACTATTTGCGAAGGTGATGCCGGGCTTTTAACTGCGTTGGTTCTGCTTGGGGCCAAGTACGGCATACTAGCATATTACTTAAGAGGGGGACTGACAAAGTAGCGTAACAATATTAGCTGAAGATGAGCATACAGGCTTGGCGGCGTACTAACGGAGCTGCGGGTTTGAAACACCATGCGGGTATCTGATATCCCCCTCCTGTACATTGAAAAAGTATGTCGATCTCCCACTAGAGGCTGCTCATCCAACAGGTTTTGCAAGTTACGCAACCTGCTTGGGATATATTATGTTACATCCGGGCCGAGCCCCACTTCATTTTGGCCTGCAAATCCTGCCTTCGCTGTTAAGGTAGAGAGTAAGCAGTCGGCTTTAAGCAGTTGACAAAGTCCGATCGGCGAACACGGAGTGATATGATGTCAATGCCCTTGGCCATATCCTATCCCAACTCTGCTTAACACCAGAATCTACCGCTCATGCAACTTATAAAGGAGCGCCCCTCACTTATGACTCCAGGCAGGACGGAGAAAATACTCTGTATCAAATTGACAGAAAGTCTCGAAGCGATCTTCAACTCATCCTAACTGCACGCCTTAGTCTTCGCTGGTCTTCTCCCCCTTTTGTGTGACCCGCTTGTATCGCTATTAATAAATACTCCAATTCTTGCTCCACCGACCCCGCACACATTCAGTCTAAGGATAGATACAAAATGGCCCACAAGTACAACAGGGAGACCACCGGCGACGAGCTGGTCAAGGATTTCGCCTCCTACATTAAGGGAAGCGTGATTCTCACGACTGGCGTGTCACCTAGTGGGCTGGGCGAGCACTTTGTCCGAACCATCGCGAAGGCTGAGCCCGCCTTGATGATCCTTGCGGGTCGCAGCGTCGAGAGGACCCAGAAGGTGGCGGACGCCGTCACGGCCGAACACCCTAATGTTAAGGTTCGCGTGCTCAAGGTCGACCTTGGATCTCTCGCCTCCGTGCGTGAGGCCGCCGCGACCGTGAACGGATGGGAAGATGTGCCTTACATCGACGTCCTGGTCAACAACGCTGGCATCATGGCGGTTCCTTACCAGCTTACACCCGAAGGCTTCGAGAGCCAGTTCGGGACGAATCATCTTGGTCACTTCCTATTTACCAACTTGATCATGGATAAGATCATGGCTTCTAAGAATCCGCGCATCGTGAACGTCTCGAGCGATGGCCATCGTCTTAACCCTATTCGCTGGGACGACATCAACTTCGATGTGAGTGTGCTGCGAAAGCTGCCGCGAGATTGAGATGCTGACGTTATCACGTACAGGGAGGCAAGACCTACAACAAGTGGCAAGCGTATGGCCAGTCGAAGACCGCCAACATGTTATTTGCTCTGTCGCTAGCTGAGAAGCTGGGACCCAAGGGGCTTTTAGCCTTTAGTCTCCACCCTGGTCAGATTATGGACACCACCCTCGGTGCGCACTGTGACTGGAGTGTCGATTTCGAAACCTTGCGTAAGAATCCTCTCTGCTAATAGGTAACTTCTATTGACTGCTGTGATGCTGATACCTTAGACAGGACAGGCAGACAAACTGCTTGGAAATAAGGATGGTTGGTCAGAAGGGTTCCCCTTTAAAGATATGCAACATGGTATCGCGACCCACGTGTTCGTAGCATACTCCCCTGATATCAAAGGTAACATTGCCCTCGGTAGCGGCCAGATTTCGTCGCACGCAGCAACAAAGCTAACCTATCTCTAGAGCACAACGGTGGCTACTTCCAGGATTCACGACTCGCTGATCCGTACACTGATATCGTAAAGCCCTGGGCTACAAGCCCCATCGAGGCTGATAGACTCTGGAAGCTGAGTGAGAAGCTGGTAGGACAGACATTCTCCTATTGACCCTCTTAGGCGTGAATTAGCTGTGATATGGAGAGGGCAGACGCTTCAACAAAGGCCACGGTGACCTGGTTCCTCGCAGAGAAAATTAGATAATATAAATTCTATGCTTGGCGAAACGTGACTCGGATTATACAGCTTGGCCTATAAGTGACCCTTTACGCCAACCCCTCGCGTCGGTGCTTCTCTCGCTGTATTCATTTCCTCCTAGATGCATGGTTCTATGAAGCGTTGGATTGTAGACTCGGTAGCCTATCTTTCGATTCAGAGCTAGAAGCAATACAATATGGTCTTCTCCGACTGTACATCATAAATATGGAGATTAACACGAATGTCAATCCGATACGTACCAAGTGTATGAAGTGCAGGCGTCGAATCTGAACAGTACTGGAAAATGCGAGGCCCACACTATGGCGGGACACTATTAGTTCTCATCGCAGGCCCATGTGGTAGTATCACTATCCTCTAATTAGACCCCTTGGCGTAGTCACATCCCAACGCCCAAGATAGTGATGTCGCTACCCTTCCTATGGCGAAGATATGTCGAGTACCGGTTAATTGCTTGTCGGGTGACTACGTAGAAGACCCGGGAACTCCACAACTGCATATACATATATACACAGAGACGTGGGTTGCTTTACCCCTATTCTAACCCCTATTCTAACACCTATCCTAACCCCTATTCTCACCCCTATTCCAATGTCTCCGTTATATGGCACTGTGTGCTTATCCAGAATTCAGCTATGGGGTGCATGATACATCGAGTGGCTAAGACTGTGATATTTCATATGAATTCGCCAGTGACTAACCTACGCGTCTTCCATTTATGCGTAGAAATTCTTGCATTGTGGTAAACATGTTTTTCTGAGGTAGGTAAAACATAAGAAACTTTAATGCGGGAACCAAATACATCCACTCAAGGTGGGATCCCACTAGATATTCAAGAGAGACCCCAGCCATCCTAGCTGCGTGACACCCATAGCGACCATAAGAACAGTCACGACGCTCACGATCCACTGCAGGCGGCTGCTCTTCTCCAACCCCTCCTTCTCTTCCTCGTCAGCCCACCGTAGGCGCCCGCCCGACCCAAATCCCTTGGCGGTGTCAGAGCCGTACGCAATCTTCGGGCCCTTACGGATGATCTCGCCGAGCTGGTCGGCGATGGCGCGCTCTGCCTGCAGGGGCGCGACCCACGTCGCGAGGAACTTGTGGAATGGCGTGTCCCAGGCCTGCATTCTGGTGATCAGCGACGAGAGCTCCATGACCTCGACGACACGCCCGCGTCGCTCCTCCTGATATGCCGCGAAGGCCCGGTTCAGCGTTGCGCGGCTCGGCTTCGCGCCCCGCTGCCCCGCCAACATGGCCTGCAGGTGGTTGCAGAGCACCACGACCGACTCGAGAGCCATGTTGCCGCCGAATCCGATATTAGGGGTGACCTGTAATTCCATTGTGAGACGCCGTTTCACGAGCATGGGTGATTTGGGAGGGATGACGTTACCTTATGGACGCAGTCCCCGGCTAGCACGATACGGTCGTAGAACCAGTGATCCAGAACGCCTTCCTCGAGATCAAGCATCGATGCACGGTCGCGCCTCTTCCATAACTCGCCGAAAACCAGCGACTCGGACACGGGATGATCGGCGACGCTGGCGGCTGCGGCTTCAGCATCGTGCGCGGTGTACCGATTTCTCTTGGGCCAGGAGAACTCCTTGTCCAGCCTGAAGAAGACGAACCAAAAGGTCTCCGTGGGTTGGGTGATGCACAAGAACGAAATGCCTTTGTCGAATACGGCCGTCATGTCGCGCTCGCCGAGCTCGGGGGTGGCGGGTCCCATGCCTACGAGACATTTCCACCTTGTCTTTATATCTAACGGAATTAGCGGACATGTTTAGTGTTTGGGTTCTCCAACAACCTCAATAAATAGGGGAAAACTACTGTCTTACCTGTCTTCTCCTTTGCGGTAATGACACCCGGTTGCATCTTGTTAGCATGGTCCCACATGATGCTACGCGTTGGGCTGTGCACGCCGTCGCATCCGATGATCATGTCACCTTCTTCGACAGTCCCGTCCTTCAGGGTGACTGTGACGCCAGTCGTATGCTGCCGCACATTCGCGACTTCACATCCGAGTTTAATTGGTGCCTTGCTTGGCAAACAGTCATACATATTTTGTAGGAACTTGCGTCTTTCAAGAATGATGATTCTCTCCCCGTGGCTGTTAGTCCCTGCTCGTTAGCCCAACTCTTTACTGGCTTTAAGCGCTCGGGATAATGATTCTGAGCGAGCCCCATAACTAATGGAACGTTGGGAAACGGGTTTAAGAATCCATAGCGCATACTTCTCTTTCACAAAGTCAAAGAATGAAGCCTTCGTGATGGGCTTCCCATCTGGCCCGCGCGACCACGAGTACTTGCACGGGACGCAAGATTCCATCATGGCATCCAGACAACCCATCTGGGAGAGGATGCGCGCTCCTTGAGGGTAGAACGAGATGCTAGCCCCATGACGAGGCCCGACCTCGGTACTCCTTTCGATCACGACGTGGTCAATTCCGGCCCTTTGCAGGCAATGCGAGGCTGACAAACCCGCGACACCGGCGCCGATGACGATAACGCGGAACGGCGTGTCCCTTGTCATGTTGAACTTGCTAGCTGCGGAGAGCAATATGGCGTCTAGGCTACAGGAAATCGAGAAAAACAGGACAGTTGCAATTCTGTTCACCTTCGCCCGTACTAACATAAAATCTGGAATAGAGGAGAAGAAATGTATTCACGACACTTCTCGCTCCTGCATAGTTTTGTTCAGTTCTTACAGGCCTCAAAGCGTCGGTGACTCGGCCTCGAACCCGGTATATCCCCATGCCCAGCGGCGCCACCCCGACATAGTCCTACCGGCGTGCATCTCAACCGAAACGGCATATAATAGCTAGAATAGCACCTACTTTGTCTTTTGGGGCTTATAGGTTCACGCGAAGGCTCACGCGAAGGCCCACGCGGCTCACCAGTTTCTAAGTTTGGCCTTTCGGTCGTTCGGTCCGAGGCGCCGGGTGTTGTTTTGAAGACCCGGGGGCTCACGAGATTTACGTCAGATGCAAGCTGGTCCGGGCCGCGTATTGCCACTCACAACATAGTGGCCTAGCGAGTTGTAAGGGATTCGGTACTGCTATGATAGAGGAATGAGTGCTGCAGTGAACTGGGCGTCATATGCGCCATTGTGGTCTTGTGTCGTTGCCCTCAATTGCCCGGCTTCCAATTCAAGCGAATGAAGAGACTTCAACCACCACTTTCAATAGGTAAGCAGGCGTAGCTCGTAGTCCAAATGCAGAGTTCTTGACTCCCAGACGCCAACAAGTAGGTAGCTGTGATTCCGCTTGTCACAAGTAGGCCCGGAAATCGTAGCCACATGCGCACACAGAGACGGCAATTCATATTCTCCTGATGCCCCTCCCAATCTGGATTTTAGTGTCTGTGGTAGTTCCCTCTGCGTGGGTATCGTGCAATCGGCGAAATCTCTTCTAATTTCTAGCGTGTAATACGACAGAGGATGCGACGATTAACGGCGGTCACAATAGATACTCCCTTCAAGCAACTTATCAACTAACTATTCAGTACTGGGGTGAACTTGGTGTCCAATTAGCCTTAGTCGGTGGCGTTAATCCATACGCTATCCGGTGGACTCCATACTAGACCTGTTACGGCGTTAGAACAGGGGCTAGAATAGGGACCCGCACGTTCGTATGTATGTATATAGCGGCATAGTCTTCAGTCCTCAGACTGGTGGCTTAGAATGGAATAAATGGGTAACCAAACAGTCTTAAATACTTCTAGATCCATGCGAAGGCCGTCGTATCTGGGGTCCTCCTGAGACGACTTTTGAAAACTATCAATTGAGGAGCTGGGAAACGAGCTGCCGGTAAGAAGAGACACCAAACCCTCGAATCTTCAGTTTGGCTTGAGAGATTCTTCGTCGCACATCACATCTCAAACCCGCAACGTCATCCTTTGGGGAATTAGCCTGCCATTAACCACCTGCATACGTCTTTGCCCTCTTTGCAAGTTCAACTAATCCCAGAAGGCCGGACGTCATGGGTTCTGATTCGGAATCTATCCCGTGGAAATACTTGCCTTTCGAGCTGGGGGACTGCGAAGATCTCGAGAATTACAAGCTGGGGGGCTTCCACCCGGTATATCTCAGAAATGTGTACGATGACCGGCACCGAGCTATCCACAAGCTCGGCTTCGGCGGTTCTCCACTGTATGGCTTGCCCGAGACGCCCTCTCGAACCGGTAGATCGCCTTGAAGACCGACGTTGCTAGGGAGTCTCCCACGTACGGGGCCCATACCGCGATCGCGAGCCACCCTAGCATCACCAAGTCTCGTCTGCTCGCCGTAATTGACCTGGGGTTCTGATTTGACGGACCAAACGGCCGACACCTTTGTCTCGTGTACCCGGTTCAGGGTCCTGACCTGCCTACGCTTTCCAAGGGCATCTATACGAGGATAAAACCAAAATTTGCCAGAGCGATTTCTATCTTGGCCGCTCGAGCTCTTGCATACATGCATTCAAGCGGGCTGTGCCACGGTGGTAAGTCGAATTCCCGACCCAGGATTGGTACATGGATGAGCAAGTGCTGGTCTAGTCTTGATGGACTTCACTGTGAACAACATAATGTTACGCCTCATTGACGAGTCTAATTCGTGCGAGGAGGGCGACCTGCTCGATCTCTTCGGACGTCCACAAACCGCACCTATGCGAACCTACTCCGGGAAGCCCCCAGGACCATACGCACCCAACTACATTGTGGTCCTTTTGGACCTTTCTTCTCGAATACCAATGTGCTGAGCTGAGAGATATGCGTCACGAACTTTAATCAATCATTCACTGCCACGTCCGCACCAAGAAGGCCACCCGGCATCCCGGCCAAGTACCTGGCACCGAGATGGCACTCAGACGGCCTACAAGCCCGGCCTCGGACGTCTGGGCACTGGACTGCGCCGTCTTTCGGATCCGGTCGGGTGACGACCTCTTCTTTTACTACGGCACTGACTCCCCGGCCGACACGCTCAGGCAGATCGTCGAAGCAGTGTGTAAGCTGCCAGAGAAATTGTGGCAGACGAAGTTCGACGAGGAGGGGTTCCTCGTCGTAGAAGGCGAGAGCGACGAAGTGCTCTGGAGCCTAGAAGAGACGCAACCGCTAAATGACCGAGCAAGGGCCATCCTGAATGAGCCGGCGGGTCAGTTTGTAAATGATCGAGGTGAGGCTCTTGAGGATGCCAATATGGATGCAGAGCTGGGACCCGCAGTGTTCGATGATGATGATGCCCTCAGGATGCCTTACCCGGCCGCGTTAGGCTGATGGTATGGAATCCGACGGCGATTTGTATTGATGGGAGTTATGTTACAGCGTACTCGGACGAAACGGACGGCATACTCGAGGCGTTCCCGAGGATAGCGGAATCTGAGACTTTCATTGCTCGTCGACATTTTATTTAAGATCTTCACGTACGAACCGGCGAAGCGCATTAAAGCGGAAGGATTAGTTACACACCCTTGGTTTCATTCGATTGCGGGTTTCGGATAGGGGGGCTCGATTGAGGACAGGTTTCGGTGAGTATTTTCCGAACCGCGTCGGCTGGAATCCAGAGCCCCCGTGGGCATTCCCTATTCAGTGATAGCCGACCAAACCTTGCCTCGTATGCCGCTGTATGCAAAGAATACCAGCGCCACTCCGGCATTACAAAACTAATGGTCATCGCGGCCAGAATGCTGAAGAGTGTTACTATTGGATTACCGCCAAAGATCGGGCGCTCGAACGTTACTAGTTCAAGCGTTTATATGATTATATATGTATTCCTACAGTTACATTTGAGACGGGAGGCAAGTCTTTTCTGTTCGTCTTCCACGACACGGAAATGGACGAAGCCGTTAAGTGGTTTACCTCGGCATTATGTCCAACCAAGGTCTGATATGTACTGCGACAAGGAGAATTCTAGTCCAAAAGGACAATTGCGACGACTTCGTGGCGAGGTCAATAAAGACGGCCAACGAAGTAAGCAAGGCCGAGGACCAAGAGGACAAGGATGCCTATCAGGTATCGAGGGTTCAGTACGAGCGAAGATTGGAATATATAGATAACGGCAAGAAGGAAGGCGCTATTGTAGCTGTTGGTGGGAGCCTTTTTAATTAGGAAAGGAGGGCAAAGGATTCTTTATCACACCAATCTTTGCCAACGTTTCGACTCGACGCATATTTGGCCAAAGGAGATCTTCGGCCCAGTAGTAGTTATATCCAACTTTAAGAAGGAAAAGCAGGCGGTGGCTTTCGCAAATGATATTACCTATGGCTTTGGCGGGACCATCTTTATAACCAACCTCCAGCGGGTGTACCGCGTCGCTGTTGAGATAAAGCCGGTATGGTGTTGATAAACAGTAACCAAGACTGTAACCCGAGGGTTCCCTTTGGAGGTGTGAAGCAAAGTGGAATCGGAGGAGAGCTTGGTAAGGCTGGTTCGGAGGTGTATCCTGAAATTCAAGGCTGCTCATGTCAACATGCGGAACGGATTATGAAGCCAAGTACCCGCAACACCGAGCTGTTTTCATAGGATGGAGCGTATCGTTTTATCCTAGCCGCTTTATTCCAGTGGGGAAGTATTGTTCCCCTATCATCTAGTTAGGCATACTGCACGGCAACGGTGGACTCAAATACGAATGACCAGTATGTGACTAGGTCGTAATGAATTATATAGAAGTAAATTTATTTTCGCGATAGAGTTAACATAATATAGTTACCTTGGCAAGTTCTCATTCTATTGTCTCATGCATCCACAGTTTCGACATATATGCTTAGACTGTAGAGTTCCTCAGGTCCATGCGGCACATGTCTATGTTGTTCTAGCTTATTCTTATTCCACCAAAACGCAAGATCGGTATCATAGTTCGAGTCTAAGTGAAGACAGATCTTGCCTCCCCAGAACAAAATCATGCTACCTCCTTATATCCGCATAAATCAGATTCCCAGAGGGTATGGAATGTTGACCTTGTCGATACGATTTAACCGTAAATACTGCGCTTCTGGGATCACTCGCTCAGGTTTTCCCTGCTCTCTGGCTTTGCTTTTCTTTAATACTCGACACTCCAAGGCAGTTATCCCTTGGGTTTGCCTTACAACAGCCTGCTCGGTATTTTATTCCCCGTTGGTTATACTTCGCTAGCAGCTATGCTCTGTTTATCCCATTTGCCTTGTGCTCTCTTGTGGAACATACTGCAATCGAAGTCCCGTCCATTTTCCCACTTTCCATGTGTAGTAAACATGGTATTTTCTTTTCTTCTATGGACCTTCGATAGATCTATCCCCGGCATTCGGTGGGGATCACGTGCCGCTATTACAAAGCACTTCATCCTGCACTCCAAGGGATGCTAGAACCAGAATCGAACATCGGTAGAGCCCGAGGAGTGGTTATGCAGTGCGTCTTGGTGTCGAATTTCTACCACCTTCCGAATAGAACGTCAAGGTCAGTCGTAATCAGGTATTCCAGGCTGACGGCATCAGTCATACAATGGGTGCTAGTATTTAAAGCGTCAGCGACGACTCTAGGGTTGGCAGCCCCGTGATATGGGGCTAGGGAGTTAGGAGATGGCCTGATGAAGACACCTGAGTAAGCCAGGCTTCTTGTGATATCAACTGGTTATTGATTTCCATGATAACGTACAATTCTATATCATCTATGAGTCCACCTCTTTATCACTTTTCGTCAGAGGTAGCGGAAACAGCTGCGAGGAAACCTTACATCAGATCATTATGGGGTTGCATCCAACTGAGAACTTTTTTGACTCGGTTGAGTGTCCTAGTGAGCTAGCACGTAAGCATAAACGCTTAAAGTCTTTAAAAGGCAAGCAGAAGACGCGGCGAAGACCAAAATTGCTGAACCCTGGGCCTTGGCATTTCGAGGTCTTACTAATTCGGCGCGGGGTGGCCCATGCAGCCCAGCATCCTATCGACACTATAACTTCGAGTGCCCTAGTTCGGTAATCCGCGCGAATGCTGGAAAGTGCGGTTCGCGTGATTACCCGGAAATCCGGGGCAGTGCCTGTCGTGCTGCCAAGATAATGGCCGTCGAATGCCGGAATGTTGGGCCAATTAAAAGTACGCATGGCGTCGCGACTATGGACAAGTCTCCTATTTCACCCAGCCATTAGGTAGTATCGCGTGGGTGCCGCCATGAGCGTTGTGCGCTTTTGGAGTTATATGGAGCTTTGAAGCCATAAGTGACCAGCTTTGAATTTGCGAGCCTAGTTGTCAGAAGATGGATGTCTCCTGGGGTGAGTTTGCATGTTGCATTTGGGTCGATTTCTCTGCAGGACAAATCCGACCAGATGAACTTGCACCACACTTTTGGCCACTTCACAGGGACATGATAGTTTAGTATAAGTGATTCCTATCTTTTGTTCTTCGTCTTGACAACTGGTGCTATCGGTAGTCTTCAATTAGTACTTCTATCATGAGGTATATAAGTCTCTATAGGACTGACCGGGATCTCTCTCATCGACGGCGAGATCACATCGATCAATGACGGAAATGAAGAATATCGGCAGCTGAGGCTCAATTTCCTTCGCGGGAAGCTCCCAGGATGATCTTGCGGTGGTATGTTGCGCAGGGAAATGATTGTCAGGTCACCTTCTGGATTTGGAAGGTTTCATCAGTTGGGCCACTCAAGGCCGACGAAATAGGCTATCTGACTTCCCTTGGGCCTTAGTCTGCGTAAGCATCTAGAACCTGACGGACGAAAGTGTTTGTAGGTACTGTCCTGGTCTAAGCCCGACGTTTTGAAGCGTCTCAAAAGCTCTTCGACGACATCGAAGTATAAAAAGAGGAAGAAACCCATGATGTTTGATCTCCTGAATCTGCAGCTCAGGCACTTCCAGCAGTCCAATCCAGCCATTCCTTTATATCTCATTTCTTAGCTCCTTACCGCGGCTACATCGAACGTTCACCATGCCTTCCCTCAAGTCCTTCCTTCTGTCTATCGCTGCCGTGGCCCCTGGAGCCTTTGCCTCGCCCGTTCCTGGCGCGAACTCGACCTCTGTTGTCGACGCAGCCCCTCAGTGGTACTCTGGCCCGTGGTGGAACTTCCCAAGTATGGGCTCTTGGAGAAGCTTCGACGAACTGGTGCGCTCCCTCTGTAGACTCCAGCAAGAATCGTATCCACTGACCCCTAAAAAAGTATAACATCCACTCTCCCTACATGGCGATGACGGGCAGCACCTGGGGCGATATCGAAAAGATCAGGGCCTCGTGCTTGAACATTGGCGCGCAGTATGGTGTTGATCCCCGTATTATCCTAGCCATGATCATGCAGGAGAGTCACGGCTACGTTGGAGTCCGCACCACCTACAGCTGGGAGGGCATTCCTACTGCCGGACTGATGCAGTGCTGGGGATGCCAGGGATACCCTGGACGAGTGAACTTGAGCCAGGTACGTGCATGATAATGCAGATTTCACCCTTTCCCGGGCAGGAGCTCAGTCCATTTCCTTCTCAACGTCAAAAGCTCGAGCAATGACTAACAAAATCGCGACTTGTAGGAAGAAATTGATAACATGGTTCGCGGCGGAGTTGAGCATTACAAGGGAAACCTCCGGAACTGGGGTGACGCGATGACTGAGAGCTGCGTCTACCCGGCCATGCGAGAGTATAACTCTGGCAACGTCAACCCCAACGACCTCAGTGACGGAAGGGGTGCTACTCCCAGCTATGTCAGCGACGTCGCCCAACGTCTTCAGGGCTGGGCCGATTAAGCACTGGCTACCCCTGTATCTCCTTTTGGGACGGGCCACGCCGCATTGAAATTTTGGAGCCATCGGAGGCTGGACTGCAAGCCTCTCCCTGGGACTTCCTTGAACGTCTTTACCTTTCCTCTTAGGAATCCCACACGGCCAGCATTGGTGGATATTTTACAGTTCTCTGGACATAGTACAATTGCCAAACATCTGGCTGTATGCCAATGTACATAAGTTATGACAGTATATAAGATTGGACATTCTTGTTCAATTACCTGTGCCTTTCTCCCACAGCGCCTGTGAAGTTGCCTCGCATTGCACTCCTTCTCTAACAGTTTATATAACAATGCCGATAAACAAGGGCTTAGTAATAAGGAGGGGAATCGTGCTCGTTCAGGCTTCTCCTTTTGGGAATAGTGTCATAGGTTATGGGTCGCAGCTGCGTCGTAAATCAAAATCCGGAGGACCAGCAGCTACGTTAGAAGACAATGGAATCGAGGTTGCGGGGTAGTATAATAAGAGAGACGTTAGGTATGCAGCTTCGTTGTTACATATGCCGACCGATGATCGGACGAGGCATTTGCTTAGAATACTCTCTTTTCGAATCAGAGTGTCCCCGCCCCACTTAGCTTCTGAATCACACCTTTTTTTTTGTCTTTGCAATGCAACGTTCAACTTCGAATACGCTTCAAAGAGATATGTCTTAGCGAGCAGAAAGCTCCCGATTTGCAGCTATATATCATTATGTATCCCGCGTTGAGGGTTACATAATGGTACCGGATGTACCCTATAGCAGTTTTATTGGTTAAATTATTAAACGATATATATTGTTTAAATGGAAAAATCTTATCTAAAGGCCTGTTTCTTTGCGAATATAGCAATTGTAAAGGTATACCCCGTATCAAAATGGAGCTTTCGGCGAAAGCTGCATAATGATGTATAGCTGCACTTTGACAACCTTTTTGACTGTCATGATATATTACCTTGATCTAGATATTCCAAAAGTAGATGGTTGTGTTGCAAAAAAGAAGGTGTTGATTCGGAAGCTAAGTGGGGCGGGGACACTCTGATTCGAAACGAGAGAGTAGGACTAAGGTCGTGCGAGCGGGGGTTTGGAAAGAAACCGCAGACGTCCTAGCCATCTCCGGTTATAAGGTAGGATAAGAATCTTCGACGACGTACGGACTCTCAAGCTCATTACAAGCCAAACATATTTTTGGCGGATATTAAAGACTCGTCACTGAATATGGAACCTTATACCATTGACCCCACCAGCCAACATGATAACTCCATAAAGATCCTGGGTAGGTTCTATGCTTACAGGACCGCCTATAAATATGTCAATTCCCAACCTATACACGCATTCTTCATTATACCCAAGCAACTGCCACCAGGACCGCGTCCCTTGCTAGTGAGATTCCACGGCGGTGGCTGGACGGAGGGCGAAGCTGAGGCTTCCATACGACCTTTGTACGCCAGCTCGATATCTTGCTAATACCTCAGTGGTCCCAGTGGCTTACTACGAAACAGTTTTCTCGAACTGGCGCTCAAACACGGCGCGGTGATCCTTACGCCTGACTATCGTCTGCGTCCCGAACATGAGCTAACAGACGGAATCGAGGACATCCGGTCTTTCTGGAAATGGGTTGAGCAGGATGCGCAGCAAGTCCTACGCAAGTCGCTACCGGATCTAGAGCTAGACTTGGCCAACCTACTAGTGGCCGGTGAAAGCGCGGGCGGCTATCACACTATGCAGACGGCGCTTCTGAGTATGACGAACCTGCCGATCAAAGTCCTCTTCGTCCAGTACCCGATACTCGACATGGCGGGCCTCCTGGAACTAGCAGACGAGCCCAACCCACCCGGCGCCCCGGCGCCCGACTTATTATCGGTTAAGGTACCATATTCCGTGGTTGAGGATCACCTCGCGGCCCTGGAGCCGGGCAAGATATGCACGCGGGCCAAGTTCGGCACGAGAATGCACCTCGTGAACGCTATGATCCTGGCGAAGCGGTTCTATGACATATCGGGGGATAAAGCCTGGATTAACCCGATGACCAGTCTTGAGACGGCTGGAAAGCTGCCGCCAATTCTCCTGTACCATTCCAAAGACGACGAGAAGGTTAGTCGCGAGCCTGCGAAATTGAGATTGTCTGGGAGAGATATAGTAAACCTGATAGCCGATAGGCCCCGTGGACGTTCACGGAGCGGTGGGCGACAAAACTGCGGGAATTACAACCGGATGTTCCGCTCTACCTCACGTATCCGAGCGGTGATCATGTCTTCGACGTGAACGACACCATGGAAACGCCATGGCTGAAGGAACCACTAGAGTTTGTGCAGAAGTATTGGCCTGCCAAACAAGGTACTTAGTTACGATGCGAACATGCAATGGAGTCCCCTATGTCACATATTTTACGATGAAAGAAGGCACTCGCCATTGTTGTCATATCTGATATGTGGATTGCAATGTCCCATAGAACAGCTTGTAATATTCATGCCTCCATAACTGGTTAACAACTACTACTTCTAGGCTGTAGCCACGTCCCAGCTTCGTCCCTGAAAAGGAGGCGGAGTGTGGCCGGGATGGTAGGTACGTGCCTTGGAATCAAACGACGCAAATATGAACATGCCATTCCCCGTGTTCGCCTGGCAGACAAGCCGGTACATATTGCCGGAGAGGATTACAACAGAGAATTACAACATACTCAAGGAGGCAAAAGGAGGATTCATGCGCTCGACAAGGATCGCCGTGATGGCTCCAGAGATGCCAACGTACTCGCAGCTCGGGCCACACATAGAGCCCCTCAGAGCATTAGATAGGGAGTATAGAAAATACAGATAAAAGAAAGGATATTTAGAGGTACGAGGCATAAAAAAGTCATGAGCTGGTCACGGAGAGGCTTGAACTCTCGACTTTCGCATTGACTACAGATGTCCAGGGGCGATGGACATATTAGTACGACACTCTGACCAACTGAGTTACGCGACCATTCAGGAGATTCCATAGTTAGAACCACCGGCTGTGAGTGTGAGAAACCGTCTTCTTAGTTCGGTTGATATGCTAGATTTTGGTGTGCCGCTGGCGATTTCTATAGGCTGGCTGTGTGTGTGTGGTGGGGTGGGCCCGATAACCCTGCCCCGGCTCATAAAATTTGTTAGCCTCTCCCCTGTCCTGTACCTCCCCTTTTTAGGCTTAGTAGAGCATGTACTAGTCGTCAGCTGGGACTTATCCAGTTATGGCGGTTTTGCCGATATTTCCTAACGTATCAATTGTACTAGAGGATACGTGAATGGTTTGGGTGTACGAAGTAGTACGGAGAGATTAAAGCAGTAAGGCTCATAGCCGAGGTATTGTGGGAAGTAACCTCATCCTGCGATGACATGACTCAAGCCAAAAGAACAAATAGTGTTCTCGCGTCCATCTTGATTGGGCACACTTCGTCACTTATGAATGATTCCAGTCGCCTTGAGTGACCTTCTTGAACTCCTGCCACATCTTCTGTGACCACGGCGGTCCCGATTATTTGCATCTTCATGTTAATAATCTCATACGCCGTCCCTACTGAGTGGATCCCATAGGCGGACATCTGCATCGATGTGGGAGTGCCAGACGGCTGCATCTCATGGACACGAATCGCGATGGCCTTCGGAATGCCTTTTATCCAACAAATCAAGTCTCCCTGTTGGACTTGGCTCGATGCGATGCCCATTTTCCATTGTGTTGTACGACGTCTTGGGTTCCTGATCAGAAAGAGATGCGAATCCCGGTCGGCGTGATGCCTTGCTGGCTTCCGAACGTGTCTTTTCCCTGTCACGTAAGGACCGGCTTTGCAGGTTTCGTATGGGCTCCCTTCTAGAATCGCTTCTTGGTACCTTTCAGCCAACCGGCCTCTCCAGCGAACAGTACTGATATGACTAGAGCACATGGTTTCTAGCGTTTCTTCGTCCGACTCCAGTATAGCTCCTATGAGTGTATTGCTCTCTTGGTGAGCATAACCAAGCTCGTCCCTAAAGGCTACCTGAACCTTTCGAGCCCACTCGTCCACCTTTTGCAAGCTTGCGATACTTTCGGTGGTAGACGGACCAACATGACTGACACATCCGAGTAGAAATGCACTCTGCTGGAACACTTTCGGGTTACGCGAATGCCCGTCATCCTCGATCACGAGAGCAGAGTCTTCGTCTGGCTGGTATGGGCGCAGAGCCTGTTGCAGAGGACCGCATTGAGTACCCATAAGCAGACGTTTAACCAGTTTACCGAACTCGACCAACTCGGACTCTGGAAGCAGTCCTTGCCGGTTCATGAATTCCATGGTGTCAGTCCAGACCTCGATGAGAGACTTGTTGTAGTCCATTGGGAATCCGTGAGCATCAGCTGCCAAGCCCACTAAGCCGTAGATTTTGTCCCTAGGCTCCTTGCACTCGGCGGCCTCGTGGTCTTCCAGTAGCTTCTGGAAAGTGTGACTACCATTATACCTTTCCTTGCGGTGCCGATCGAGCCTCAAGGGGCCTCCGCTATCAGAGTTGTGCATTGTGACTAGGTGAGTGAAATGAGCCCAGGTCATTGCTAATTTTCCAAAGCACACCTTAATCTGACGAGCCTGCACAATTTCTTGGATTATCCACAGCCGATTCCAGTAACCGTCGGTGCATAGCTCCTTAACCATCTCGCGTTCGCTACTGCCTTCGCCTGGGACTGCATTATGGGCATGGTCCTCCTCGTCTGTCGATGGCCTGCTCCGTTCTGCTTTTGTAGTCGAGGGGCTCCGAACAAGTTGCGATTCCTCAATATCACTCTGGAATTGTAAATACCTCCAGCCTAGCCATACCACCACGGTGCTGGCCCTGAAGTAGATGTGTCCCATCATACGCAGTTGTCTGTTGCGTTCCTCAGTATCCTCCTGGTTGATGCATAGTGCGTCGATCCAGTACGGCGTGTTCTCTGCTCGGCCTCGGAGAAAACGGAGAGCATCCCAGAGGTTCCTTCCGACACGAAATCTCATGCCATCAACTAGAATCGTCTTCGGGTCATCATTGTCACCCCATCGATACGAAAGAGCCTCAAACTTAGGCCTTGCGCCGAATGTGACATGAATCAGGTCGCACGCCAAAGGGTCGTCTTCATTCGTAGCCGGGTGTATTTGCACGAGCCGCGTGCAGTCGACTTCGGTGTCAAGTGGATGATAGCGGAATTCTCCAAGGTCCGTCAGTGAATTGTCCTTTGCGGATGGGCCTATGCTATCCCGACGTCGTGCCTGATTCGCCGACATCGCTGCAGTGGACTATTAATGGGGGAGACATTGAAGACGCTAGGGAGAGAGGAGACATCTATTTACAGAATGCTGCGGAGCGCCAGCTGAGGTGAGGAGGGTGGCATTGCGTCACGTGAGGTCGGCAGGTCTTTTAGCATTGGGGCTCCTTATGCAACATACGTCTAGGGTAACAAATACGCCCCCTAGGTATACCGGAGCATCATGAAAATGTTATACAGGGTCACGGTGCCTGTGCATGAAATAGTTTGAGAGGTAGAGAATAGGCTAGCTTATTCCGGCTATACTTTTTCTAATTTTCCTGCCACCGTTTACAGCTGTCACCTTGCTAGCCTGGGACCAGGCAACCCCCTACCAGTATGGCAACCGGTCTCCCTCATGCGTCACTCATGCCAATGACTGAGGCTTTAAGTGTAATTTCCAATGAATTCAGCATCTCTAACCGTTACATTTCCATCATAATTAGTTGTAACGTGGTGGTGCGCAATTCGGTGCATTTGCAACCCAACAGGTGAGGAGTAATTATCATAACCTGTCCTAACAAGGAATGTCAACAGGATGGGATGCAGAGCTGTTACCCCCTGGTAACCGCGAAACGCTGTCTATGATAAATTTATAAGTTTTGACGGCTACGTCGTATGTTCTGTAGTAATAATAGGGTTAGGACGCGTCGTTGCAATGCAAATTCCCGTACGTAGAAAATCACCAGTATCTACCCAGGTGGGTAATTCCTGGCATTAAAGCTGAATTGGTCCGAGGCTCCCTCATAGCGGATTAGGAACATGGCAATACCTAGGTACCAAGGAAAAATATAATATGCACGGACTATGGTAGCTTCAAGAATATGGTATTGATGTCCATAAGGTGGTTCCCAAGTCTCAGCTCCTTAGGATAGCTCTTCATTCCACTCGGATATGTTCTCCTGGACATCCCGTTTCATTGTTGGACTTGATTTTCTTGAGTGGGAATTTCCCAGGCAGTGGGTACGCGGGTGAGATGCATGCATTACAGTTACCGCTAATTAGAGTGTGTATCCGTGGGAAGTCCTTACATAGGTGCCATTCTGCCACATCGGGATTGGACAGTCAGAGGTGAATCAGTATTCCAGCTGTATCTCTACGCCCTTTCGAGGCTATGTATTAAATGACGTATCTGGGGTGGCCTTCTCTGACAAGTGTTCCGCTTCGTCGGGCACCATCGTAGCAACATGTGTGCTAACCACAGAACATACAACTAATGTATTATTGCTTATTGTTAGTAGTTGTGGTAATTTGTGCTAGGGTGTTGAAAGGGATTGAAAGGGGCATTGATAGGTGGCCCTAGGCTTCCGGAAACAAAAGGGTCACCTACTATATCAGCTAGGAGAAACTCACTATGTATTTATTCCCAGACCACTCATCTTAGATTGCACCCTAGTACATGAGAATTGCAACGATTGCCGACACCTATTATATATAAACCAAGTTACGCGATGTTTCCGACCAGCAGTCCGTAATATACCTATAATATGCACACCAAAAAACTACCGCGGTTACATGTCGCGCCTGCGAACCGGCCGATTCGTTTATGCCCAGAAAGGTGGGAATATGGGTAAAATAGGGGTAAGACGACCCACACCTTGTCTATATATATTTGCGTATTCCAAGAACTACCCTCTCCTAACGAAATAGTATGCAGATTATCTTGGGGATTCGCATTACTCCGCCGCTTGTGATATGTCAGGTCAGAATCTCACGCTGGCACTACGTCCTTTTCACTTCCTCACGGAGATTGGATCTGCAAAAATCACACGCCAACTGACGGCCTCCAGGGATATCTGGCTGCCGGATAACAACCGGGAGGGTATGTGGTCTCCCCAGGTGAAGGCCCTTGGAGGTCCATGATTAGCCGCAAAGCAATGATGTGGGGCGCACTTAAAAGGGTCAGTATCAGGAGAAACGGGGTACGAAACGAAGGAACTTCGAGTGATGCAAGCAGGCAACTGTGCACATCAGTAGAATATCGAGGCGATAGATTTCCAACTGTGTTCTTATACACAAGGTCGAAACGGCAAGGGGCGAAAGACGACCAACGTACAAATCCAACGCCAGCACCCGCCTGACCATGGATTGGATTCGTCGGTGTTCACTGACACAGGTATCACCTAGCACGGTTCCGATGCTATGCAACCCGTAGCCCAGACTGCGTTCCACGAGAATCGCCAGCTCGGTTTTGTTCAGCGGTCAGCGCCAAGGCGAGGGGGCGGACATAGCGGCGTGCCTGCTTAATTAGATGCAACATTCGAAGTCTTCCTAAGATACTAGTGCCATGATTCCACCCAACCCAAAGAAGTCTCCAGCCTCACATTGGTCTCCGTCATTTGCCAATGAATAAAGGGGCACCGGTTCAGATACGCTAGGCCTCCACACGCCAAGGAGAGTGGATCCATCACACGGGCCGGCCAGTTCACCGGTTACACTATTGCCGTAGGGCAAAGATAATCTCCGGAAAGAATCCGTGTGTTCTCCGCTTTCCCCCGTTCGGGGTGTTGTGGGTTTGACCCGCTTTCTTCCATTATAGTTCCCGATTGGTAACGCTACCTAGGTAGTCGAATCAGCCCTTGATCATAAGCTTGCCTAGGCGGATACATGTCAGTATGCATTTCATTTAGCCCCGTGGTGGAATGACTCCCGGGTTTTCCAATAAACTACCCGTCTGCAGGTACGGAGCACAACCTGGAAGAAGCATACCCCAGAAGCGAGGAAGAAAACCCGCCTTCATATCGAATGCATATGCTACTATACGGCCTAGAAGTACATTGTGCAAAAACACCCCAACGTGCCGGTGTCCCAAATTCTATGCGGGCGCCCACGCCTTTCCTATCACGTGTCATATTAACTATTGCCTTTTCTTGTTTTTGCTTCCGCTCGTCAAGGTATCGGCAGATGCGACTCCCCAACATCCCCGAAGCTGCGGCCATGGCCTGGACGCAGCTTCAATGTCTATAACACCCTCATCGTTGCAGGAGTGGGATCTGCGTGCTCATCCCTTCTTGGTGTGATTTCCCCCCTACTGTTTTGGGAGCTTGCTTATACCTTCAGCATCTTGGCGGCGTACTCCTCGATCAGCTTCTCGGTGGGGAAGCTCATCTCCTCAAGCTTCTGGGCGTAGGGCGTCGGGACCTCGGCGCCGGTGATACGTTGGGCGGGGGTGTCGAGGTAGTCGAAGGCGTACTCCATGGTCAGAGCGAGGATCTCGGCACCGACACCGAAGGCGGGGAAGCCGGACTCGACGGACAGGAGACGACCGGTCTTCTTGACCGACCTGACGATGGCCTCGACGTCGAGAGGCTTGACGGATCGCAGGTTGATGACTTCGGCATCGACACCGTAGTTCTTCTTCAGATTCTCGGCGGCGACCATGCACTGGCCGACGGTCCGGGAAAGCGAGACGATGGTCAGGTCCTTGCCCTGGCGCTCGATCTTGGCCTTGCCGAAAGGCAGGACGAAGTCGTCCTTCTGGGCGGCCTCGGACATGGGGAAGGAGACGCCATACATCAGCTCGTTCTCGAGGACGACGACGGGGTTGGGGTCACGGATAGCGGCCTTCAGCAAACCCTTGGCGTCCTCTGCAGACCAGGGAGAAACGACCTTTAGACCGGGGATAGAACCGTACCAGGCGCTGTAGTCTTGAGAGTGTTGAGCGGCGACGCCGGAGGCGAAACCGTTGGGGCCTCGGAAGGTGATATTGCAGGGCTGAATACCACCGGACATGTAGAGGGTCTTGGCGGCACTGTTAACTATCTGGTCGATGGCTTGCATGGCGAAGTTGAAGGTCATGAACTCGCACTAGATATCGCACAGTTTGTTAGCCAATCTTCTTCCGACTCGGGTCTCCACCAAGATCCCATAGTTCGACCACGGCAAAGCCTCCATCGTCTTGCGCTTGCTCCTCTTGTTGCCGAAATCCCTTGTTCATATGATAGGGAGAGTGTCGACTCACGATAGGATGCAGTCCACTCAACGCCGCACCGATGGCCAGACCACAGAAACCGCTCTCGGTGATCGGGGTGTCGATGACTCTCCTGTCGCCGAACCGATCCAACAATCCCTTGGTGACCTTGTAGGCGCCGTTGTACTGGGCGACTTCCTCTCCGAGAACGAAGACCTTGTCGTTGGCCTCGAGTTCCTCGGCCATAGCCTCGTTCAGTGCCTCTCGCACGGTATAGTCCTTGGTACCCTTGGCATCGGCGTACGTCCTCCTTTGCGAGACGGCCAGAGTGGCAGAGGCGAATCTGGGGAAGGCTCGGGCTGTCGTAGGAACTGCGACGGACCGCGCGGAGGCGGCTAGTCGAGCTGCGGGACGGAGGTAGCGCGACATGGTGAGTTGTGATAATATAAAGTCCTCAAGCTCGGAGGGGCAATAAAAGATACGAGGGATGAGAATGAGGTCAATTGCGGGAAACTGATAGCCGGCACAATGAGGAGAACAGTGGCCAACCCGAAGCAGCTTCACCACAAGTACAGTTATTATTGTGCTGGGGACGGGAAGGGGAAAAGAGGCGTCGGAGGGTTGAGGAGGGAATTTTAAGCCGCCGTAAGCTTTTTTTTGGGGAGTTGCAGGCCACTAGGCGATGCGATTGCCAATCAATTCCAGGGCCCAGCGCCTTGTCTTGCTCCGGTCCCTTCTCAACTTTTTTTCGGGCGGATTAGGAGCTGCTTATCGGGCTTGTTGGGTTCGGATTGAGACGCTAATCCTCATCAGGCTAGGCTCTCTATGCCCCTCCGAAACTGCGTCCACCGATGTCGTCGTTCATTGCACATAGCTTTACTATGTATGTACATAGGGAGGTATCTAGGTAGTTACGTATAAGAGCATCAGCTTAATCCTTATATCATACATCTTTGCCATATGCCTTTTCTTTCCTGCTTATACGGTATTCCTTTCAGCTTCGAAGGGGAAATATATTAAGGGAACGGCTCCTGAATATTAATTGGTAGCAGTAATAGGAGGCCGCTATTTGATTTAAGCCACCGGGAGACCATCCGGCTCTAGTTGTGTGGCTCGTTGAACGTTCTGATATCATAGACCACGTGAGCCTGGCTGCGCAGTTCATCGTTTGCATCTGTCGGGTGAGGCAAAGCTCCAAGCGAGCCTCCAAGCGACAAATCACTTAACGTTAGCTCTTTGATACTGCGGACAGCTGCATGCCCGTTAGCCGCTGAGGGGCCTTGATCTGGTCGCCAAGAGGCAGCCCGAGACATGCATATAACAAACGCATATCAACAGCCTACAAAGTGCTTCGGTCGCCCTCTCCAAATTCATCATGCTTTCCTTCACCATCTCAATTTCTCAAAGGTAAACCGAACAATTTACGGCAACATTCGAGCCTATGTCCACATATGGAGTTCCTGAGCAACCTACCCGAAATGGGATCAGTAGCATCTAGCGACTCCGATACGGCTCACACCCCTACGCACACGACGACCAACACTGAGCCCCCCGATGAGCCCTCCGATAGGCCTTCCGATGGGCGTTCCGATTACTTTGAACATTTCTCTATCCATCAAGGCATCGGGACTGCCCCCGAAGGTGGAGGCACATACATGATTAGAGACCTAGACTCTGGCAGGGCGATCACACTAGTGGCCGGGCGTCTGTCTCTAGAGCGCGACGCCGGTACGAAGGGCGGCTGGCGCTGGCATTGCGTCGAGAGGGATGATGGGTGGCTCGGCTTCCGTGAGGCAGTGTCGGGTAGATATCTAGGTCATGACGGCAGGGGCGGGTTCCGTGCCCAGGCCGACCAATTCAAGGCCTGGGAATACCTTGTTCTACGGCCGCTTGGAGGGGCAGGATACCACATAATGACAATTCATTGGTGGGCGTTTCGACGGATGGGCATTGCAGAGGGTCGCAACCTTGTCGAATGTACATCAAGGGATGGAGCAGCCAGATGGGAGTTTATTGAGGTGTGAGAATCCAAGTTACAGGAATCCCTCTTTGCGCACACATACCCTATATATCACGGCACACCTCCTTCCCTACTCTCCTCCTAACTCTCCCTGTAAAATTCCAATACAACTTGACTCTTAGTGGAACCTCGAGTATATTTTTGAGAGACAACAATGTTTATTGATGGACTATCACTCCCCTCGATCTTAGTTGGAAATGGCGATCATCATGTTGATATACCCTTCACATCATCCAGGTGCTTGAGCTATTAAAGTGGCAAGAGCGGCTTAACTCAGACCCAACTATCTCACCACGGCCAAGACTTGGTATATAAGCTTCTTAGGCCTCGCTTCACGTCGAATTCTCAGTCTTTGCTATAGTTCTATCTTCATACCGGCTTGATAGACTAAGACTTCAAGATAAGTCCAAGTCACCGTGGAACAAGAAGGTTCATGATACACCCCAACGATCCTCTAACGTATTCCGCTAAATTTACCTCCAACTCTTCTGCACCCAATGCTTCTTCCCATTGAAATCAGTTCAGCGCTAGACATAACAGCTGTCACTCCATTAACTCAAAGCCAAGTTGTACGAAGCTACTGACATACTCCAACCTATTTTCAAACGCTATATCGTCCCGGCGGCTATAGTCTCTCAATTGCCTCTTCTCCTCAGCCAGAGATAAAAACACACTACCTCTCCCTGGCAAGCCGAATAAGTCTTCGCCCGCCATTCTAGACATTAACAACCGTCTTTGTCACTTAATTATTCAGTCCCCAGGAATTCGTTACCCAGCCCGTAGTTGCCCTCTCAGTTCCTTAGCACATAATACACACGTCCGGTGTTTAATGCTCAGCACAACTCCCAATATTCAGCCGCATCTAGACACACACACACTCTGGGCAGTCAGCAACAGCATCTTCACCTTCACACCTCTCGCAGAGATCCACTGCCAGTAAGTTGCTCTATATGGCTTTAGGGCCCGAGGCACTCTATATCAACCTCTATTTTATACGAGTCTATTCGGCATTTCTAGGTCCCAAAACGCCATGAGACACTTCAGCTGTCGAATCCCCTCTGTCATCCACATAGTCCACTCACCATCTTCATACAGCACCCAAAGCCAAAAGCGTATATGCCTGCTCCGCGGATGCGCTGAGAACGCTAATGTGAGCATGGCCTATATGGAAGGGAGGCTGGAAGAAGTGGCGAATTCACGAACTCTATGTAGCTCAGCCGAGGCAGTCACTACCTGCCTGATGCCACTTACTTCCTCTCGCAGGACACATCAAGTTACTACCTCACATTCTTCCTAACAGCAACAGCATCATCACCATCATCATCATCATCATCAATAACAACAACAACAAGAGCACAAACAACACAGCAGCCATACTGAAGGCTCGCTTCAGCCGGGGCAGGTCATCTCTTCTAAATCACTGCAATATTGAGACCATGAATGCTATATCTTCTTCAACTCATTCTCTCCATCTCCATTCTCTTCAGCTCCATCCACTCAGCTTCATCTTCTTCAACTCCATATTCACCCACTCAGACGAATATCTAGACCTTCTTACGGGACAACAAGCATAATGACCAGAGCAAGCAAAGAGCCCAGGAGGGACTTGATGCTGCCTCCAGAGGCCGGCCATTTGAGGAGCTAACCATGAACACCCGCTTGCTCAGCACTGTCTACATTCCCATCAACCCATCATTCCCAACTACCTTGCTTATCCCCACCTCCGATCTTCCCTTACACATCTTCTTTATGCCATTCATCCGCCACCGTCAAAGTGCCACATCTTGCACCAATCCACTGCGACCTAAAGCCTCAACTTCGGTTGGTATTCTGTGCTCCGATATTCTACCTTCGTCTACTGAATCGTCTCCCACTGGCCTTTTCCACACTTCTCTCCGCGTCGAGAACAAATATCCGTCAATCAAGCCTTGTTCATTTCTTCTACCATACCGTACTTACTCAATCTTAGCCATAGATAACCCTGACACTCATCAAGGAAACATAGCTCAGCAGCCCGCTAGCTACAACAGAGACGGAGTTCCTTCCCTAGAAACGCCGTCTGGTTTCCGGGAAATGAAGAAGTATCCGGGTAACAACGTTTCACCGGAGGCAGCCGCTGAGACGGCAAAGAGTGATCTGGATACATGAGCTGAGGGAACAGACTTCACATTTGCTTCTCCGATTGAGTGGATGCCAGACAACATTCAGAAGTTCACCGGCAGATTAATCAACGGGATCAACCATCAACCGCTTTCCTTCCTCCCCGGCCTAGGCGGTTCTGCGCTCCCACTACTGGATTGCCAAAACTCTCTGACAGATTAGGCTTCAAACCTGTCAGATCCAGAGTGCCAAAAATTGTAGGCTCCACACTATGGCGGGACACGACCAGATCTCATAAAACCCAAGCATATTCCTGCCAGTGACTCTCAGGGAATTCAGACTAGCGTTCTAGGTACACAGCATCCTCAGTCACAACCCAGCAGGGGAGAGATGCGGAGGCCACAGATGGGGAACAACTGCCAACTGTACATGCTTGACAGAAGATATCGGTAATACCCACCAGACTCAGAGAAACCTTCACCACCGAAGCACCGTTGCTCAGGACCCACAGCAGCGAGGTTTGTTGTCTTTGCCTAAGTAACCCGTGGTCTTTGCACTCCCTCTCTTTTCTTCTCTTTTCTGATCTACGACCACCGTGTAGCCGACGAGTCTATAGGTACGAGCAACAGCAGCAGCAGCAGCAACCACCACCACCACCACCACAACAACAACAACAACAAGAAACCGGGTTCGAGCCCCGGCGATGCCTCCCATGACGGAGGAAACGGGTGGGCGGCTCGTCGCCTTGCTCGAAGAGATGCTGGCCATCCAGCGCGAGCAGGTCGCCAGCCAGCGCGAGCTCCTAGAGCTCCTACGGCCCTCGCTCGCGGGTCATTGGGGCAATGCCCAGATGGCGTTCGGAGCCATTGGCGCCTTGGGCGCCCTCGTCGGAACGGCGCAGTTCTTCGGGCTGCCCACGCCCGGCGAGGTCTTGTCATGACCGGGGCCGGTGTGTTCTTCGTAGCGAGCCACACCTTCCAAGGACGGTAGCAGGAGGGCGAGGAGTGGCATGAGCGTACCAGATTGTGGTGCGCAAGTCCGACTACTACGAGTTTTGAGCAACAACGTATGGAACAGGTTCTTTCGTTGCACCTCTGGCTTGAATCATAACAGCTGCCTCGGTCACCGAGAGTCAGCAACCTGGATTCTACTTCACCTGCGTTCATCGAGGCGCTCATGCAAGACATCGTAGTGTCTTCGGACCGAGCTCGGTCTGACGACACTACGATGTCTGGCATG